>VBVR01002160.1:0-24529 GCA_011638315.1 Tetramorium parvispinum
GGGCTTTATCGATACCCGTTTTTCACGCGAGGAGTTTACAAAGCGAGTATATCGACGACTAGAAAAAAATGAGCATACATACGATCAGAAGATAATGGAGAGCAAAAGATTTCAAATTTTTATTTTATTTCGCAATAAATAGCTCGAATGTATTCTGCAAGACAAAATAAACCCTCCAAATTAATTTCTCTGAAAACGGGATTTCTACCGACGACAAGAATACGAACGTTCCCGAGGAGACGTTATTCTACACGCGAGTTATTATTTTACGCTCGAGGCTCATGGCCTCTATGCTTACTTAATCTAATAAAGCAACTAATAACTAATAATAACTTAATACACTCCGGCCTGAAAGAAGGCCGTAATTACGTATACTCTTTAATTATGTGGATCCTGCGCTCGATCGAATCGACGTTATTTGATTATCGAGCTCGGGCGCGTACATAAAATAACGAAGGGGAGGAGCTGTTTGTTTTTCAGACATTGATGGGCCCCGAGCGGCGAATTTAGGGCCAGATCGGCGTTCGATCGAATGTACCGAGCTCGTGCAGATATCATGAGAAGAAGAATAATATCATCAATGTTTTTTTTTTAACAGGAATAGACAATATTTGTTACATGTTAATTACCGAATTTAAGTCAAGTGTGGTCATCAGCGCAATGTATCGTTCATGGATACATACATTGACACGCGCTGTTGCGATTAATTATCCAGGTAGAACAAGAAATCACAAAGATGTCAAAGTGACACCAAAATATCATTATGTCATTTTATCACTGCTTTAGCGTTATTTTGATGTCAGTATGATGTCATTATAATTTTTGTTCCACCACAAGTAATCTTAGCTACACGATAGGATGTTCTAATTTCCTCATTACATGCAAAAAAGCAGAAGAAAGAATGCTCACTTGGGCAGACGGCTCGCTTTAAAATAGGCACAGGCATCGTGCGTGTATATTAAATTAAAATAATATATGACGCACGCGGCGGTTCTTTCTCTCCAAGTACTTATCATAATAAGATGAATAGGGTAACGGTCGGTCGAGAAAATGAAGTGGACCGCGATGCCGCGCATCCACACACACACACGCAGCTGCGCTACCGCGACGCACGTGCCGCCGCGTGTGTGCCCCGCGCTCCGCGCTTATCGTTACGCGATAAATGGCACGTGGCCCGCTTTTAAATCGCCTGCACTCGCGAAAGCACCTATCGCCGCGGCGATTAGCCGCGAGAGAAACTCGAGATGTAATCCCCGTGTAATATCGTCGCATACCGTTACCTTCGCAGATGCTGCGAGCAATTTTCATTATCACAATCGTGTTCTCTACATACTTCCGTGTGATAAATGATCTGTGCACTTGCCCCGCTTGATAAACAGGAACAGAAATGTGCGTCGTATCCCGAAGAAAGCTCCCCGGAACACATGGAAAGCTTGCCGCGAAAACATGATTGATCGGAGATGATGAATAATAAAGAGAAGCAGAATCTCTCCTCTTCGTTTTTTTTCTTCTCCGAGTCTCGTCTACGCGCGAAACGGGGGGAAGATGAATGTGCCATTCAAAATGTTATGAATTTCGGCAAAACACCAGCGGAGAGGATTTGTTTAGAAAACAAATAATGAATCTCATCACTGTAATGCGCCTTCCGCCGGGGCCGACTGATAACTGTCCGTGCGACCGTGTAGAAGGAAACGAGAGTCGGGCAATTAACGTCGAGGCCGGTGCGATGCACGATTACGTTTTTTGCTACAAAAGAGGTGCGAGCGTGACTGACAGGCAGGGAGAGGGGGAGGGGGACGGGATAGGGTGTTCACCGGCACGACAACACCGGGGCTCCTCGCGCGTCTTTTTCGGGCTTATTCGCTATTTCGCGCGATGAGGTGAGAAACGAGATCTCGTTAGGAACCAGCCTGGTTAACGTTATGACAACCTCCTCCCGGTCGGCAATTACCGGATTACAATGTAAAGATGCTAAAGGTGGTAAAACGCTGACAGGGTCACCCCCGCTTATCGCGGGGTCCCCTTTGAGGGATCCCCTTAACGAGTTGCGAGGTGTGGGCGGACGTCGGTGCGTGAGACGCGTCGTTTCGCTTTATATCTTGACGGGATAATTTTCTCCCTCGCAGAGCTTATCCCTCCTCCCTTCGTTCCGCGTATAATTCGCGCGCGCCTTTATATCGCAGGGATAGCGGCTGGTAAGATGATTTCGAGAGAGGATATTTCGGGTTATTTATCACGTAAGTTTTCAGCAACACGCATTTTAGAAATCGCTCATCGTGGCAACGCGATTATTATCGCGCGTCGTTTTGCGAGACACGTGTTTTAGAAGGCGGCACCGATTTAATTATTCCAGTTTGGGATATAGGCCCGAAGGAAGATTGTCGTAAATCGAGAGCTCTCTTTCCTCGACTCTCAAAACATCGCGAAATGTAATTTATTATCAATAATAATTAAATTAAATTCGACCGTTATATGAATAAATCGATTAAAAATAGAAAGCCTTAAACGGTCATTGCTGGATCTTATTTGTGTAATAATTTCTTTGAGTACATCTTTCGCTCAATCAATTACGCGCCGTTAAATATCAGTCTTTAAAACGCAGTCTCGAGCTAAAGCTGGAATAGTACAATCTCAAATTAAAATTGATAATCAATTTTAATAATTATGATACTAATATGTATCATTAAAAACTGTATAGGGACTGTGTGTTGCGAAAAAATATTATCTCAGCCAGGGTAATTCATTATGTTTGACACTTCATTTTAACATGTCAATTTTTTTAATTTTAATTTTGTCAGTTTTAACGGATATGATAATGTGTGTCTTCGCGCGAAGGAATCGTTCCAAAAAAATGCACGTTTCCACACGAGAAGGGCGGAGACGCGTTTCGCGAGCGCGTCTCGTAAAAGCTTCGCGCGCGTTGCACGTACGCATTGTGTCATTTACGCGTAAGCTGCGCAGCTCAGCCGCTCTTTTATTTCCGCCGGGGTGTTCTGGCTATCGGTCAAGGTAAAGTGTTATTTGATTTGTGGCCGGAGGAGAGAGGAAGAGCCCCGGGTTCGTCTGTAATAAGCGAACCGCCTCTTCCTCAATATATCCTGCCTTGATGGCTCAATGCGTGCGCGTGTGATCGCGTAAGAAAGCCGCGGCTTTGCAGCACTAAACCGCGAAACGGATGTAACTGCATCGTGAGCCGTTACAGGCTGTAAAGAATATCCCCTTCGCACAGACCGCAGTGAGCTTTCGTTGAACGGAAGCAGACAAATCGTTTACTTATTTCCGGAACGGATCTCTTGATTGCTTAAATCGCACGTGAACGGTATCAAAGAGAATGAATTTGCAATAAAGAGCACTTAAAAATTTTTGTATAATTCAAAAACATTCAAATTAAAATTGCACAAAGTACGTAAAGCGCTCATTGCTATCAAAATATGTATATCTCGGTTTTATTAAAGCATTTTAGAATTTTTCTATTTTAATATCATAATTACTCTCTAATTATTTTAATAACTTTTTATTAGTGAAAGCTTCGGTGATCCAATATTGTGTATAAAAATTTTACTGGTATTACAATAGAAAGAACTTTTCGTTGAAATATCCTCTACTTGCGAGAAAATGCGATTCCATCGTCGATCATCACGAGGACAGGTTTCTTTCTCAAACTACCTGCTAAAGAGACGAAGTTGTTTTTAATACGATCATAAAGAGAGGAAGAGGAGGGGAAGAGGGTTCTCTCATGTGCGCACGAGTCGGGCAAAGAGAGTACGAATACAGAGACAGACGAAGCCGTACGAAGCCATAACGCGCGAGGCCACAGCGCGATAAAAGTCTTTAGGCACCTGTCGTTCGTGCTCAGATCGCCAGAAAGAGCCGGCACAGATGCTGCCGCTCGTTCTTCCCGCCAAGACAACGAACTGACACCCGTCCGAAGATATATTTCCACTATTAACGCTAACGGGCTTCCTCACCGTTATCTCCTAGCCGTAAATATGTAATTAATCGTATCTGCTTTGGCGAATGACGCGAATACGCGATCAAGCAGCGCGGTCGACTTGAGATTGATCTGAAGTAGCAGTGAGATCCTTTTTATAGTATGTGAATCGAAATGATTTCAAAGACAACATTTTTATCATTTTATTCGTAAAAGTTAATTCTAAAATAGACACCTATTTGTATAGAATCACATATACACATATATGAGTAGCTTTTTTATTCTCAAATGCAGTTTTATTTTTATCGGTGCCAGAAAAATATATTCGAAACTATTGAAAAAGATTTGGCATAGAATTGTTGTGAAAGGTATACCGAAATCTACATGCAGGCGACAAGACATGTCCGGCGTTGATGTCTCCGAAACCGATTCCTTTCATGAATCTTCCAGGGACCGTAGAGCGATAGAATTTATATGGTCTTAGCCCAAGGCTTCGCGCTGCCGTCAGAATTGTTTCTAATTAATAGTTTTGAATTGTAGAGATGAAAGCTGGGAGAATTATTCTGTCTCAAGGCACGATGTATCAATTGTTTAACAGCAATACTGAATATACACTGTTGCGTCGCAACCGAATTGAAAATGTACCATGAAATAAAATAAAAGTTTTTTTTTATCCGTACTCGGGAATGATAAGATGGGAAATATTCCGTTGTAGGATTTTACAAAAGATAAGAAACCTTTAAAGCTCAATATTTCAAAGTTTTAGATTCTATCTTCACAATCTAACAATATAATCGAACAAAACGTCAAATTTTGAAACCAAACGGGAAATGCCGTAACGACGTCAGAGTGTTGAAATCTCGTCAACTGTAAGAATGTTTTAACATTAAAAAAGATGAAGATATAATAATATGAAACTGAGTTCACAAATGAACATCTACAGACGTTCGTTCGCGATCCTTATTCGAAGACTGCCAAAACAAATATTTCAAGATGATGTTATTCTCATGCGATAGTACGTGACTTTAATATTATTCCTTGACAGATAACGCGCCTCGAAAGGCATAAGAAGTATAAACAGCGAAATCAAGAATGTTATTGTACAAAGAATTCATCGTTTACAGTAAATATATCTCGTGGTGATCGTGGCGCAGAGAGATACGCGCTGCTTTAAAAGCTAAAGATTCGAGTTCAAATCCGATAAAAAATCAATAGATTTTATTCGATTACCACCTCTCGGAAGGAAGAGGCAAAATTCGAAAGTATCTTGCCATAGATAGCCACCCCTCTAGAGAAAGCCGTTCCGACTCAGCGTTAAATTGTAGGTCCCATATATCTGAACCACAGATATGTGCAGAGAGGTTCATAATGCTCGAAATTGAGTAAAATGATTAAATGATGAGGTTCTCTTCTTTTTATGAGAAAGTGCAATAAAATTTATACTACTGATAGTCCATGTAAACGATTAATGTTAATTGATTCCCTTGTTGAAAGGATCTATGATATAAAAGTGAACTACTAACCAATCCGAGACGGTAATATGGCTATAATTTTTTTGTTTAATTTTGTTTAAAAATACTGTTAAAAATACTGTTGAATACTGTTAAAAATATTGCTTATAGACAAATATGATTATAAAAACGTTTCAAAATTTCTTAAAGTTATAGAGAATCACGCTGTCGCAGAGATAGTCTCGTCATTAGCGAGTTAATTGAATGCATGAAGCACTTTTTTCGTCATACTGGCTAGCTTATCTTTCCTTTCAGAGGCTCTTCCTTCAGAAGATAAACGTTGTAATTTGATAAAACTCGTGGAGTAGACCGTTCTGCTTTCTGCGTTTGTTAAGATGATGATATCACATAGTAATATCTTGCTTTATATTTATAGAACATATTTCTTTTGATTTTTAGTTAGTTTAAAAATCTATGGAGCGGGTTGCGCTGATTTCTTCCGAAGAAACAAGGCTGGACTGACGCGCGTTTTTCGGCACTGACGAGTGCGCTCTGAAGCGTACGAGCGTATAATTTCTCTGCCGTCGTTCGCTCCGCTTCCACGCACTCCATTTAATAAGCGCTGGTAACCTTCGATCGTCGTCGAACCGAGATCGTGTACGGATAGGGCCCGAAACAAACCCGCCTGGACCACCCGGGGTATTCGGAATGACACGCTCGAACGAGAGGTACGACACGATCCTGTGGTGTCCGATGTCCCATCAAGAATGTTCGACACCTGTAAACGCGGTTGTTACATAGAAAAATCGGTGGCATCACCGATCATCGTCATCGTCCTGTATCGTCAAGTAAGAGCGACGCGACGCGACGTGACGCGCCGTTATCTCGCGTCAAATCTCCCCATTGTTAAGCCCACAGTAAATTACTTTCTTATCGCTCACCAAATAAATTATCAATAGCAACGTGTAGTTTTCTAATGAATTAACTCAGAAGCTCAATTTTGCATCGTATGTTTAAAAAAGAAGAAAAATTTGCGTTGAAATGTTTGAAAATCATTTACAGATTTATTTAAGTACCTTCTTAGAGTTAATTCTTAATTTAGCACTTCTTAATTTTCTAAATATTATACTAATGTAAACATTATAAATATTATACTAATGTAAACATGGTTTTTGATCATTCGAGAAACAAGAACTCGATAAATCCTTTATGGGATGCGAGCGTCTTTAACAATCGGTTTGATCTAAGCGTGTGTTTCGAAGAGAATGACACGTAATCTGTAAGGTATTATCTACTAATCGTATTTCACCGAAACCTTTCTTTTCGCGACCAGCCGGACGCCCAGCATTTGTTAATGACGGACAACCGGCGAAAGGGGACCCGCTGTCTTCGGATCTTCCAAACGCGTATTTCGTCTCACTCATTAACTATGCATTTTCGGGAAGATCGGGAAAACTTCGCTAGATATCCAAAGTGAGGAAAGTGCTATCCTTGTAAATTTCTCTTTCCGCCTTTCCGAGTTTCGGAGTTACTGTGCGGGAATATCGTAATCTGATCGTACCCTTCGATACTGGCAAAAACCCAGAAGAGAGAAGAAGAAGAGAGAGAGAGAGAGAGAGAGGAGAGCAACGCGGGATCGAAATGAGAGAAAACGAAAAGATCGAAGGACGGTGTTCAGACGACACGATCTTCGGTGGAAGGGTCCCGGAGTCTCTCTTCGCACCTATTTCAACGCGCGGACTTTATCACGGATTGGATCAGCCGGTATTTGTCTCCCAAACGAGAAATTCTGCTGCCTCACAAGCTTCGCTGTTTTCGTCCTTCAGTCCTCCACTCGGCGATCCAGATCTCGAGCTATTTGTCGCCTCGGGAAACACAAGACGGCAAAACGAACGAGAGTTATCGTGTTGCTTTCCGGAAAACCTTCCTCGAGCTTGGGAAAGCTGCGAAGTGCGGAGGTTTGACATTTGATATGAGATCCAGATTATTTTTGCAGTATCTTCTTTAGTTCTATAATTTTTGTCCGATTATATCACTGACGTTAGCTATGGCATTGAACAAATTACTAATTTAAATTATTTAATTCAATTTTTCGAGTTTCTTGCTTATATTAGTTTTTCACGTAAAATTTAAAATTTCTACGTGATTGATTTCTATATCTTCTTCAATGTTCACCATCTGCGTCTGCGCGAAAAACAATTCATCACAAAAAGATATTGACTCCGAGATGAAATCGCAAGTGAGCGTCGTGGTTTTTAAGCATCGACACGAGTTTCACGAAAATTCGAGCAGGTTCTCACGAGGACCGCGTGATAAAACGTCCGGTCGGGCTATCGAAAACCGTCGCCGCCCACATCCGGAGGCATCGGGGGAAGCGGCGACGGCGGCGACGGCGCCATCGCCTCCGGATCGCTCGTAAGGCGTTTGTTGGTTTTACCGGTTTATAAAATCGTTAATTCGCGCTTTTATCCCGCGCGCGGATCTCGGGGCCCCCGTCCCAAATTGGGCCGCTCTCATAAATCTCACGACCCGTCCGTCCGTCCAATTTCAGATAATACAGCGAGAACGGCGGTGCTGTTCATCGTGCTGAAGGCGAAGGCATCGCCGTAACGCTTCGCGCGAGACGTGAAACAGGACGTTGACGTCTTTCCGCCCTCGCAAGAGAAACTTGATCTCTTGAGGGCTTTAATTTTCACGAATACGTTAAACGAGTTCTTAATGTGAATCCATCGAAATTTTAACTCATTGTCAGACAGAATTCGGCAGAAGCTGGACACTCTCTGTAATAGCGTCATGCTATTACAATACGACGCTGGAAATATCAAACAGTCAGCTGCGAAATTCTTCATCCTCACCTCGAATCAAGCATCGTACAAAAGGGAGCATCGTAAAAAGAAGCGCATCCCTTTTCCGTTCATCTCGCCACCGACTGTCGTCGCGAGTTGATTTCCGGCGTCATGATTCGGCACGATTTCTTCGAGGCACGGGTGCATATATCGCGGAGGACTCCGGAGCCCCCTCGAACCCCCCGTCGTCTCCGAGGGTAGTGAGAATTAAGGTAAAGGCCAACATACACATATATATATATATATATATTTAGATATATAAAAGAAGGGGTGAGAGAGAGGACGAGGCGCGCGCGCGCGCGATCCTGCACGGGTTGGCCCTGTCGAGGGAGGACGACAGGGCCATATGGAGAGCATACGGCGAGCAGCAGGCTCTCCGCACCCGCTTCCCTCTTTCGAGGGTTTAATCTACCCGCGCCCGCCAAACTACCGTCCTAAAGAAATCAGGTAAGCTCCGAACTTTGGCGCGTCTCCGTTTCCGCTATTAGGCATTTTTACATATGTGCGGACGCGGCCGCGCGCGCACGTGACGTATGGATCCGCTCTCGGGAGATTATCTCGACGCACTTTGTGGAACGGAGGATGTTACATCATTTATCCTGGCCGACGTGTCAGCGGGTTCCCCGGCTGTCTCAATCGTTACCCTATAAAACAAGCTGGTGGAATTTTTATTAACGAAAAATAATCTATTCTGGATAAAATCCTATCTTGATACAGTCTTCAACGCAAAGCGTTAGAGCTTTCGTTCCGCCTGTTTTAGTATCCTAATAGAGACATAATTTTAACTTTTTTTAAAATAATATTATACAATAAAATAACACCATTAATAATTACGGAGAGGGTGACGACGTAGTTTGCAGTAAAGACGCGGATCAGGACAGACTCGGAAGCATTTAAAGGGAGAGAGCAATCGAAAGGGGCCGATATCCGACCGGCATCGATCTCGAGAGACTGCAACGAGCGACACGACGGTAATCGTTTGGTATCGCGCGTCGCCGCCGACACTCGATTCGTCGATTCCCCGAAGAGAAGAGGCCTCGTTCTAGTAGACGATCCCGGAGCCCTCCTGTCTCCCGCTTGCCAACTGTCCCAGGTGTACGTGTTCCGTGGGCCCAGGACGAAGGAGAAGAGGCCTGGGAGGACTCGAGGCGTGTGGCTGGCGCGTGCTGCTAGTCCTCGATTCCGATTCCCCGCCCTTAAGTTGCTTCCGATCGTTCCCTTGACTGCCGTCGCCACCACCACCACCATCACCCGCCACCGCCGCCATGGTTCGCACCACCGCCGCCGGCACCGTCACGCTTAACGAACACGCGAGGTGAGGCTCCTTCGTGCTTAAAGACACAAAACTCTCGTTATGCCCGTCTATCTCTCTCTCTCTCTCTCTCTCTCTCATTCTCTCATTCGCTCTCGCCTGATCGTCTCATATCGTGAATTCTTTACGAAGCGAGATACACACGTTTCTGGTTTATGTTTCTACATTTTGGATATTTAATCCATCCGCCGCGATTATTAAAGAACTGCTTTTTGATTTCCAAAATGCTTGATCGAATTCGAATTCACTTAAAAATCTTGGAATAATGTATAATATCAACTTTTAACTTGTGATCTCTCTCTAAACTATTTTCAATATTTCCTAAAACTAAGTATAACGAACACTTGATATCATGAATATCTTGATATTTTCAATAATATAGTTTAGAGAGTAAAAATTGCAACAACAGAAGAAAGTCGAAATTTATTTAAAATTATTTCGAACGATTCTTTATTATATTATTAAATGAATATTAAACACATAATGTATTATATTGTATTACAAACATTATTTTATTAATTTTTAAAATTCTTGACCTAACAGATAAATACACATCTCATAATTTCTGTAATCGCAAGACACTTTTAGCAAAGCACTCTGCGAAATGGAGAAGAATACCATTTTTATGTTTCTTATTAAATTATCGAAATATAAAATTGCAAAAGATTTAAATTACATTTTTATCATAACTTTATATCAGTTAGCGCATATTCTTGTATCATTACACTCGTAAAGAAAACAGATATAAATATTATGATATTTTTTTTACAATACTATTTCATTTTTTTAATCTACGTATACATTTCGTGTCTTCTTGTCTTTTCATTTTTGAAATGTTAAATATGCTTAATGCTTTGGCAGGGAGAAATGATATTAGACGGTCACGTCTTTGCGTCCCGCTAAACGGCACTGTGATCGCTTTCCAATTATGGAAATCGTGCAACGAATGCATGTATATACATATCTATGGGTCTAGGAAGCCGGACTCTCCTAGTCTCCTCGCGATTCGTGCAGAGCGGCTAGTTTCGTGCAGACGCATCCGATCTCGGCGCATAGTCCCGTAGTAGATTATTGATTATCGATTTTCGCGGCGTGCGTGCCGACCCCGGGGGATAATTTGATTCGAACAATCGTCTTGGCCGTTGTTAGGAGTCAGTCACGGTCGGGATAATTACGAGACAAGATTACGTTTGTCTCACACGTGTTACACATCGCACGCTCGTACGACAGCTCTGACGGCCGAAAGTGTTAAGGCCGAGAATCGCTGATTTGCATTAATCACAGCGACGAGCGTGTCCAGAAACATGTTTGTACGACCGATACTATATTGTTCCTACCTTACTTAACTCGTATTGTACTCTATTCTACATTGTTCTCGCAGTAGAACGAGAACTTTTCGTGACTTTTTTTTATCATATTCCACTATTCTGTTCATCCGGTCCCTTCCTAAGAGCCGAGATCTAGATCGAAATTCGTTTCTACACGAAATCCTTCGTGTAGAAACAGATTTCACGGACTGAAATGTCTAGGAGAAAAATAACTTTCTACGAATTCACGTATTTCGATGGATAAAATTTACAATTCAAGTATTAGTAAACGATTTTTTAATCAAAGTATACTGTCGAAATTTAACATCGACCACATTACTTATTTTCCTCTCCACGGAGTCTCGTGAAACGAAGTTTCTCGATCCTCTTTTGTATCCTCTTCTTCGTTTTAGGTGCTGCTCACACAAATGTGTCTTCGCATCTTCGCCGACGACCTTCGGCGATCGGTAGATTCACACGTAGAGAACCGTGGAATATACTTATCCTTCCCTTCGTCTTGCCGCCGGGCGACAGCGACAGCCCGGATTTCTTCGGGAATCAAGTTTCTCGTTACTAATTTTGTAACATTCTCCGAGTCCGCGCGCGAGAGAAGCAAAAATCGAAATGGCACGCGAGGCATATATATACAATGGCAGCATCGTCGAACGACGCCGGATCATTGTGGCAGGAGAGCGGTCCTTTTGATAGTTCTAAGCTGTGTTAGCATTTCTATGGCAACCGGAATATGCGCTGGTCCGGCGTTCGTCGAAAAAATTGGTGCCGCGCCTGCGATGGTCATTGTGCGACGCGGCCGACCGACAGGTTAAAACGTTTAGCCATTTATCCCATCATTGACGCTAATCGGGAACGTTATTGGCATTGTATCGGGCGAGAGAGAAACATTTACGTGAGACTTCTCGCGCGCGCAGCGTGATTCGGGCAGAGACGTGCAAATCGCGGCCCCGAATTTGCTCAAAAAGGATCGTCTCCACGCAAACGAGATTGTCGCGGTATTAGTAACGCCTTTCGATAGGGTAGACGTACCGATGAATAACCGATCATCAGTAAATAACCACTGTATCCTCCTTCGCTCCTTCTTTTTCTCGTGATCGCGTGTAAAATTATCTTTTCAAGATTGAGGACATCATATTATGATATTCAAGGCAATTTGCTTTTCGGGATGTTATTCAGGGAAACTATCCTCTCCCAGACTTTAATATTTATCTTCTATTTTTTTGTCTAATATTTTGTCTAATATTGCAAAGCGTTTTTCTTATAATGGAAAACGAAAATCTTAATTTACACACACGCACACGTCCGCGTCTGATGTTGAGGTAGGCCGCCAGACTCGTGGGAAAGATATCCCGCCCACAACTTGATCGCGCCCCGATCGAATCGGCCGAAACTTTCCCAAAGCTTGGAAACTAGGGCGTTTCGTCCGATGGCAACGTTAATCTCGGAAACTGGGCATTTTTATGGCTTTTATAGTCGAGGTGGACCTTTGTAGGGATCGCGCGCGGCCCTCGGGTGTTAATGCAGCCAAGGGTTGAAAACCCTTCCGACGCTATTGCCCGCTTTCGAGTGGCTCGATCGAGAGATGAACGATCTGGGTTTCTCCCCGGCTAACTTTCCCATTGCGCAATCGAATCTAATTTGCGGTAATCGAATGGACCTTTGTGGAGATCCGATCTTGAGAAGCCATTTAAAAATACAAACGTATTACAACACGTATGTCACAATTTTACTTTAACTTTTTTACATCACCGTGAAGAATCAAAGCTCTCTAAAAATAAATCAGTGAAACTCACTGTCAACCAGCAATTATACACTGATTGTCAGTGTTAAGTATACCACTGAAAAATTTAGTGGTATACTTAACACTGACAATCAGTGTATAATCGCTGATTGACAGTGAGATTCACTGATTTACTTTTAGAGAGAAAGCAACTTCTACAAATTTTATTTTATATTCAGATCTATTCTCTTTCTTCCCTTAAGAAAGGTAGTTATCTTCGAGTCTTTTATATCCTGTGTAATATTAATATCGCGATCGGCAAAGTCGCAGTAATTGCACCCGACGATAAAACGTATCGTTGCATCCGCGGAACCTCGATGCAAAGCTGATTCGATGAATATATCTATAAAATATCTTAGTGTGCGGGACCACACAAGTCGCTTAGCACGCATTAAACTTGGCGTACAGGGTTCCGCGGAACAATCAACGGTAACTATATATTCAATTTTTATATTTGAATATTAAGCAGTGGCGCATCCTGTTGTCGACGACCTGTCCTCCCTCCATCCGGATCTCGCGTTCTCACAATCGAAGCCGTGCATGCATAACGCTTCTCGCTTCTTTCGCTTTTTTTTCGCTTATTACGATGCTCAGGAATCGCTGAAGGCATGGACCGTATGGTACTTTCGGCGTGCCTCATTACCGCGCTATTACATTTCTATTACGTCGAGTACTATTTGTGTTCGACGGTTCAAAATTTATTCCGGATACTTTTAAATCTATCTGATCATATTAAAGAAATATTCTAAGAAAAGAAATATTCATGATAAGATTTAACTAATGAAAAATCTACGAAAGATTTAAAAATCACATTTCTCACATCATGAATTTAATATAAAATTCTAATAATAATGTAAAATTTTGGGTCCTATAATTTTATTATTATGTTTTAATAATACAACATTTTTTAATAGTTTAAAATTTATTATATTTAAATTTTTAATAAACAATAAACAATCGAAATTTTTTGTATTTCGACGTTTTACGCAGATTTAACTTTGAATATCAGGTATATACTCGGAAAAGTCACAGCGGAAAATTCGTCGGGAAACGGAGAGGTAATTCACCGTCGTAATTACCAGCGATGTATAACAGGCAGGGGTAACCCGTTCATTTTTAAACTATGATAAACTAGCGCTCGCCTACGGGCCAGGAATTTGCCTCTATGATTTATGCTAATGCGACGGACCTACCCCAAAGCAGCCTCTACTAAACGCTCTATTAGGCTTAAGTTAATTACGACTACCTTCCTGCGGCGGGCTGGCCCGAGCCGATCGTTACCATATTACAATACATATATTATGCCCGATTAACGACGCCAGCGCTCGCGCGCGCCTATTCATGAATTGTTAAAAAATGTAAGGGTGGTCGGTGGTGATTGCAAGTAACCCTGCTTCCTCCCCGGCGTTTATATCATTCGTAGGTAGATATACCATTTTCCTTTATTGCACCCTTTGTTTCCTCCCATTGTCCTCTTCCCGTTGACGGACGTGAGTTTCCTTTAATTCCTTAATGCGTATCTAATATATGATCATTAGCGAAGATGACTCTTATCATGAACATTTACGTGTCATTTACATATGAAATGTGGATTATACCTACAAATTAATAGTACACACAGAAAAATATCATTCTACAGACGAGAAAAGCAATTACTTATTTTATTTTAAGTAATAATTTTTTTCAACAAAGAATATTTTCTTAATAATAGTTTAAAATATACTCGTAAAAAAATCCAGAATATTAAGTTTTAAGTAAATGTAATGCTTATAATGACTTTATGCCAGATTTGCGGATATATAAACTTACCAAATACTTATAGAATAAGTATATTTACTCGTATAGGTATACATTTTTCTGTGTGTAATTGCTTCCAAATCATCTTATAATTAATCATTTTTTCATCATCAATATCAATATTAACAATATAAAAAAATTTATTTAGTTTGCAAACATTTTTCTAGGTAGATAACTTGCATAATAGTGATGATTTTTCCACGATAATTATTTAAATTGAAAACAAAATAATAAATCCAATTAGATTTCTATTAAACTGAGAAATTTTTGGGATTTGTGGAAATTGTATGGGGATCCACAATAACTGTATCATATATGTATCACGATTAAAGAATGGTATTATTAGAAACGATAGACCGCGCATCCCTAAACCGTCTCCGTATTGGACGGCCGAAAAAGTGGACGACCACCGAGAGGAGGATCTCGGACAGCGGATCAACGTTCTTCCGGATACGACAGACGATTATCGACAATAACTTCATTTTACCTCGGGAACGATTTCCCGGTGGTTTTTGGTGCGTCTGATCGCGCCGCGGCGGAGGCGCGCCGCCTAGTTATTTGCGCGCGCCCCGATATGCCATTTCGTCCGACGTAATCGCTAATTGACCCCCAGATTTCAGGGAAGGACACAAAGTCGCAAACGAGAAGCGGACCCACCCCCGGTGGCGGTGGCGTCGTTACGCCTCTACGCCGCGGTTGACCACCGAAAGCGTTAAACTAGCCGCTAGCTGTCGTCAGCTATGGAATACCGATCGCTCGGGGAATCGGGGCTTTATGACTTCGACGAACGCGCGTCTGCTCTATTAGAGATTGTAAAGTCGCTCTATTTCTTTGCGGGCGATGCCTTGCGAACGGGAGATATTATTGATATTCTGATACTATTTAATTTTTAAATACTTGCACTGAAAATAATTCTGATTAAAAACGGATGAATTAGAAAATCTTGTAGGATTGATCAAATTTTCTGATTATTGTAATAGAAATTCTGGTTATTATAATAGAACTCAATAGTTTATAACTTATAATAGTTTTTAACCAGAATTTGTTTCAGTGTGACAATACAATATGAGAATAGGAAATGCTTATTCGCAAATAGCAGATTAAGCAGGAGGCATAAAATATTCTTCTTAAATAACGAGCACGATTTGACGCTGAATGAAATTATGGAGACGTCAATGAGCGGCCGATTCAACAGGCGATCGTGCAGCATATATGTGTTACGATCCTTAGAAACGTCGATTGGATCGATTGCCGTTCCGAGACGAAGAAATCACCGCGGGCCGATCGCCCGACTCGTTTCGGGCCTTCGTTATGGCGAGGGGGCCCTCGTTTGAGAAATGTTTCACGCGCTCGGCAGAATAGAGGAGCGCACGTCATGCTTAAGAATCACTGGGCAACAACACAACGAAACGAAACGAAACGGCGGCGGGCATGGTAGCAGCACTCATCCGTAAGGACAAAATAAGGAATCTGAAAAGCGGAACCGTATAATGCGGTAATTGTATTCCCGGAATCAGCACGGCACGCACTCTCCTAACAAGCCTCTACGAGTTCGTCCTGTCTGGCTGGTTGTAGACACGAGAACAGGACCGAAGAGCATTTTGCCACGCATCAACAGACACAGTAGTTCAATTGGTAATTAAAAAAAAAAAGATGTATTAAAAATGGCGGGTGCTGGCGACAAATTATTTATATATCTGTATTGTGCTCTTTTTTATTGTAGAAGGATCTCTTTGTATAATTATAATTTATATAATTTATATGATTGTAATTTAATATATATTAAAATAATAATATATTGTAGAGATAGTCAATAAGAATAATTGATGTATTAAAATCTGTGCGTGACATTGATATTTTTAAATAATAATTGATATGTTATATTTTCAATAGGTAGAATATTTCCAAGATTTTTTGTTTTTTAAAAGCTAATGCTATCACTTTCGACAATTTTTTAAACGTTTTATAAACAGATACAAAAAAGTGAATGGATATTAATACAAGAGTTTTTCATTTCTAAGAAAAATGTACCAAATGCAATTTATATTCTTATAAGTTACGTTTATCTTGTTAACGTTCCCCTCGTGCTCCAAAAATTTTAAGAAATGCCCAAAATCCGAAATTTGTGGGTGAACGAGTGAGTTGCAAGTTATGAAGGACGGCAATCCGTTCTCGGAAGGTAGCAATAATGATTTTGGGTTAATTGCTTGCTTCTCGATCTAATGGAGAACATATCTATCAGCATGCTGGATTCAATGAATTATTGATGAAACGACGTGGTCGTGGCGAAGGGGAGGGAAAGGTCAGTCGACAGTCGGGCGATCGTCGTGAGGACGAGGGTGGAATAAACGGCGTTCCTCCAGATACAAGTATCCCAGCCCCGAAAAATATTTTCGTCCAGTCCGCGAATGCTCACGTCTCTATCTGTGGACTGCATATTCATCTGGACTAAGGGGGCCCTGATGAGCCACAAGGTAGACGCACACCAAACACGAGGGATGGGAAATCTTCGTGGAGGGCCGGCGGAGGGATCGCCGTCATACGGCGCTCTCATAAATTACCGCTAGTTGCCGGGTAACATGTTATTTGCCACCGAGCTCCACAAATGAGTTCACTTTGTATTTAATTACTCGACTCACGCCCAGGGCGTATCCCGATGGCGGAACCACCCTGCACCGCCGCGGCGGGCCGTCTCGCGCGCAGTTTCTCTTCTTCGCTTCTTTCTTCTTCGCCGCGCCTGCAACGACTCGTGCAATCCACATCTTAGACACCGCGTTACTTAATTTTACGCTTAATTATCAAGGTGGCGTATCTTCTTCTCAAAGCGTTTTATACTGTTAAAATAAATTGTCTTATTGTCTTCTCACACATTTCATATCTTCAGCGATAAGCGGACAATTTTTATCGATAATTCATTAAATTTATTTTGATATTCTTAAATATATATCTTCTTCGTTTCTATATATTTTTTCTACGTTAATGTTTTAATGTAATTTTAATATAATTTCCACGTTAAATATTGTTATATTTTTTAAAATATTTTTTGGTATTTCGTAGTTTTGCATTCTCAGACATTTGTACAAATTATGAAAATCAGATTATGAGCCGTGTAATTTCGATTCTTCAGGAAAGCAATTTTTTGATAAATGCGTTATCTCGTCCGTTCCGATTGCGTCGGCGAGTTTCTGGCAAGTCAAGGAGTCCAGACACGCAGCGGAATGAGTGGGTTGAGCGCGCAACTTCGACTTCACGGGGCAGGTAGATAAAGGTAAAAGGTGGAGGTATACATATATGTATAGGTGGATTAGGGCAAGGGCAGAGAGGCAGGTAGGCCAGACTTACGCTTCGCCGTCCTAATTATTGGTTCCGCCACAATTCCATCCGTGGAACGAGATGATAATAGATGAAAGCGATCAATTTTTAAATTGCGCCTGATGAACGGAAAAAAAGCGAGAATATCTCGCGCGGGATATTGGAAACCGAAGGGGGATCGATGCAAGGAAAATCTCGTAACACCTGGGACTGATAGCCACGTAATGAGCTATCCGCGAGAAAAAAAATTGTTTTTTGAGTAAGAAGGAGGACTTTATGATACCTTAAAGCCATCTAATGACTTCAAGTATCTATCATTGATAATATATGATATTTTGTAATTTTTTTTTAAATATAATAAAACATGCATTATATATTTCATATATAAACGCTTGTCTTATAGATATCCCTGCAAATTTATTAATTAAGCTAACGGAAAATTTCTAAAAATTCTTAGTAATTTCTAAAACTTAAAGTTTGAAGATTTTTAATATGAAAATCAATAAATCTATTAGGAAAATATAATGCTCAAAGACGTTGCAATATTAAAAATTTCAATAATTTTTATCATTTCCAAGAACCGAAAAATTTGAAAAGTTTAATCGTCAATATCAAGAATTTCCTCTTTTTTTTATATTTTCCTTTTATTCTTTCTATTTCACAAGCATGTGCATTTGTTTTAAGAAAACTTTGGGATTATATCTTAGAACTCGCGAGACGAAATCGCGCATTGAACCGCGGAGTTGCACATTTTACACGAGCCGAAAGATACGGAAGGTTTTTAAGTAGAGGATTATCGTTGCGACTACTTAGGAAGAATTTTCGGGCGGCTGTGAGGCGATCTCCGAAATCCAAGACGGCTGCGCGTTCGGAATTGGGGAATGACAGAGATCGGGTTGCCACGGACCACCGTGTCGTGGTCGCCGCAAACCTTATCCTACCTGTTTTTGCTAATTGAGCGAGTAAAGATGTAACTGGACCTTACGCCCTTAAAGTATTTGCACTCTTTTGTGCAGACGCGATCTGTTTTTACCTCGGGAAAGCGGGTGACCTGAGTCTGTCGATCTCCCGGTTCACGTAGCGAACAGGATTGATGCATTTCAGAAAGTTTCTAAGTGATCTTTCTTCAGATCATATTTAGAGATTGTTTTTTATCGCTCCTTAAGATAATTGCTAGCGTGAATAATCAATTGAATACAATATTAATTGTGGAAATCTATAAAGATTTAATTCTTAAGATAATTTTCTCACGATATATACTCACGATTATAAGAAAATAAACATATTTCTTTTCTTACATTTAATAATTAACAGTAATGAATGAATTTGTATAGATTTATATAAATTTGCCACGATTAGTAACAATAGAAACATAAAACTTCTAAGAATATAATATTTCTGAAATTAATAAGATTAAACATAAAACTCATTTAAAAAGATATTATTTCTATAATTAAAGCTAACATTTTTATAATCTGTAATTTGTTTAATGAAATATTTAAAAATCACTTTTAAAGCTTTCATTTAATAAGTCTACTTGAAATTATTTTTCCATCGCTGTATGTGCGACAAAAATATAGTGATAAGAAAATTACGTTTTGAAAAATTGTAAAAGTCGCTTCTATGACATTTCTCATATTCTACAGCAAATTATATTATTGGACACGTAGTTATATAAAATTCGTAAGATGATTTAATATTTATTACATTTTTCACCTGCCACGAGTGTCCATTGTAGCGAATCACAAGGTGCACATTCTCCCTTGCGCACATGTTAAGAGCAATTTTCCGGTGTTGCGCATGAGGTGGCGCAAGAACGTGTCGACCGTAGAGAATGAGGAAGTACCTTGACAGCACGTAGCAAGTCTTATTACGAGAAGGGTGACTTCGCGTCACCCTTCCATCATAATCGTCCCGTTTAATCGCGTCCTGTTTAATCCGTTTGCACCTCAAAAAGAGCTCACGGAAATTTCATTACGCGCAACGAGATAGAGCCTGAGGAAATCAAACTGACCTGCGACCTAGCTTTTCGAGAACGCTCGACCGCGATTCACTCGCTCGCTACTCAAGTTCCTCTGCTTACATCTTTTTGTGCGCTATGACTTTAATGGCTACGCGGCTCCATGCGTGCGAGGAGATCGTGCGTGTACGACGGAGGCGCCGGGCCACCTGTTGCGGTCCCCGCTCGCGTACCCCGGTCCGGGGTCCCTGGTACCACCGTAAAGTGGGGAACCGAGCTCGACCGCGATTGGTAGCCCGGCACGTGCTACTCGAGGGTGCCTCGCTCCGCGAACGCATAAATATCCCAGCGCTGGTCTACCCGACTTCAGAACTACCCCGTGGCTCGACGCGCGAGAAAGTCATCCTAACTATCGTCAGTCTTTGTATCATCGTGCTTTCCGATCTGTCGTTCGTCTTAATTGCGATACTGATAAGAGGAGCAAGAGGGACAGCGGAACCTTCGTTCTCCATCCGTTCTCCGTTTAACGAAGTGCGAAGTTTCAGTGAAAGGATCAATCTGAAGGATCAACGGGCGAAAGAGAGCGGCGAGGATCCCTCACGTGGAGTAGTGCATCGTTCCAACGCGTAAATCCTGCTATGGAACTGCAGGAGATGTTCCGTTACGGATACATGTTCCCGCCACGTGAGGACGAGCCGCTCGTGCCTACCTGCGCGTACCTGGATCTGCCGAGTTACGCGAAGACGACGAGCAAGACCGTCGTCGGCCTGCCGCCCGTCAGCACCCTCGCCGTGCCGCAGAGCCTCGTCTACGACAGCAGCAACTGCAGCGACGGCTGGCACACCCCGAGCCCAACCGCGAGTCTGCGCTCCGTTAGTCCCGCAACCACGTTGTCGATCTCGTCGGAACCGGAAACGGTCAACAGCGCGCCGACATATCGGTTGCTGGGCACGACCATCAAGGACAAGAGAACCGTGACGAAGAGGGCATCGTCGATGACGATCAGTCTGAGTAATCTCGGTAACAAGCGGCTGCGCGTCGACGCGATGGACCACCTTGTGGCCGAGGAGATGATCAACCTGGACGGCGAGCGCGAGGACGCCGAGGAGACGATCAACCTGGATGCCGAAAAGGCGCGGTCCTGCCACGGCAGCGTCATCAGCAACTCCAGCAGCGGTCTGTCCGACAGAACGTTGGACGGCGACAGCGAGGAGGACGCGGACGAGGTCAGCGACGGGGGCGCGGATCACCCGGAGAGCGCGCACATCACTTCCGGCCGCGACCCTCGCAGGAGGGGCAAGTACGTCAACTCGACCATCGTGAGGAAACGCCGGCTGGCCGCGAACGCACGTGAGCGAAGGCGGATGCAGAATCTGAACAAGGCGTTCGACAGGCTGCGCACTTACCTGCCGTCCCTGGGCAACGATAGACAGTTATCGAAATATGAGACTCTGCAGATGGCTCAATCTTATATCACGGCTCTTTATGATCTGCTACAGTGAGAAGAAGAAGGTAGAGGAAGAAGAAAAGGAGGCAGTGCGTTTGTTTGCCGCGATACCGGAAACCAATAAGTTCTTTGAGGCAAAGAGAAGCCGATCGGACGAGAATTCTCGAATACGTGATCCGCGAGTTCTTCTCTCGATATTATTTCATCTACCGCTCGATATTGTTTAAGATTGAAGCTAGATGAATGTGCGCACTAAAACTATATGAAAACTACTTAATTAGAAAGATGGAAAGCAGTAGATTGATTCTGTAATACAGAGATTTCGAGAATGATCATTTTAGTACAGCTAATATTATCGCATCTGTGCCTTTAAATTAAAAAATTATTCGTACAAGTAATTGATAAATTGAATGCGTATAATACCGACTTGTATCTATTGCTTTAAAATCATGTTTGATAATATTTGTCGATACTTTTTGCGAGCTTCAACACTTTTAAAATTTTTGAAACTCATGAAACTATTTCATATTCATAGGAATTGCATAAATACTGGAAAATGTGATAATAACAGATAACAGCGATCTCATACAGAATATTAACGATACGTATGTAAATAGATCTGTAAATTTTGTATCATAATCCTTTAAGTTAGTTAGTCTTAAGTACTGTATTATATCGCCAGCTGAACCGTGTATATTATAATTTATTTTTAATACAGCGTATATAGCTATACTTCTTGCGAGACTGAAAACGCGATGTATTTTTACATAATAAAACTATTCTACAATAAATATTCTACAGTAATTTTACATACCTTCTTACATACATTCTTTAAGTATCTATTATTCTATTATATTGTATCATATAAAACGTCTGAAATTTTTCGATTACAGATCTAACTTCCCTATAATGTTTTTCATGCTTTCAATTTCACTCGATCCTTATCATCGTCATCTTTCATGCGCATTTATCTCCGTACGTCGGCGTCGATCGTCGATCCACTTTTCGTGCGTGCACGCAATTCCTTGGAGCAAGAATTCGCCAGCGCGTCGGGGTCGATGGATGGATGAGTATCCGTCGAAGAGAAGCAAAAGAGATGGGCAGCACCACCATCGGTGGTCCGGTCGTTATATGAAACCCGCGCGAAGTCGGTGCCTGGTTTCATCGCAATTTGAGAACCTGCAGACTTCTTCCTTTCTTCGGCAATGACTCCTTCCTTCCCTTCCTTCCTTGTCGCGCGTCTTGCGTGTGCACCTTACACACTCTCAGCCTATATGCTTCTTTTAGCGGATGCTTTCAAATTTTGCTTAGCGAAATTTGAAGAATCGCGACCAATCATTATTTTGTGACGAGAAAAATTATGTTATGCGAAACCGCTTTTTTATCCTATGTATAAATAATGTATAAATAATGATTTAGTACATAATTCTTCATGTCTTAGCAGAAAATTCTCAAGAGATTTTTTTCCTTTATTTTATTTGCATTTATCATTTCGAATCATGGAGCGACGTAAATTTCAATGTTATCCCGCTCGTGAAGTTAGAATTTTTCAAAACATTTAATATTTATTTTATTTAATTTCTTAAATAATTGTTTTACAATTTATTACGCATTCCATCAAACTGTATTATTGGCAAATAAGTCAGTACTAATACATAAAAGAGTAACTGTAGCAATTCACTTCTTTAAACAATGAAGGAAATGAAGTGCTTCAGCTTCATAAAGTTTGGCTTCCAAGTTTCGTATATGAAAACACGTAAACCTGAACTTCTGTATGCCGCAAAAGTTAGATAAACATGAAATTCATCGGGATACCGATAAACGAAGAGATCCAGCGTCTAAGTCAACACTGTTGGAGAATCATAAACCGACCAGTATTCCAGTGACAAAGAAGTGCCTAAGTCCTTTCGCCTTTAACGCTATTTGGGAGATAGAGCAAACTTCCGTGTGCAAACTGCCAGGCTCACAAGCATTCTTTTCGACCAGAACGGCGAGAAAAGTAGATCCCAAGTGCTAACTTGTACTGCAACATCCCTTTTCCTGAAGAAGCGCGTTTTGCCAATTGCTTTATTACATTACTGATAATAAAAATATTTTCTTTTCATTTTTCACATATTTATTGTATGTAACTAAGCTAACCAACTTGGATTACAATTCTGCTGTGTAAAACAGAAATTATTATATTAAATAGATATGAAAATTATTACATCAAATACATGTAAGAAATACTTTAAAAATTTCCAGAATTTTGAGAACTGAAATTATTAATTCATTCGATATAAGATTCTAAAATCTAATTTCTCTAATGGCATTTTCACAAGTTTTCTCCTTGCGTTATAAAACATTATTAATTAAAATATTCAGCAAGTTAATTATACTTTAATATGCGCGTTTTATGTGCATCTCGCGCTTCGCCGCCTGGCATTTAACATTTTTCGCCCCCGCTGCAATCTCCGTCGCGATAAAATCAAACTACCGTAAGTGGTTATCGCGAAGCACCGATTCACGGTCACATCTAACTGCGAGGATCTCCGCGATGGAGGAGGAGAAGTACCGAGGAACCCAGGGACCGTCATGGGAGGAAGAGAGACGAAGGCAGGCAATGGGACAGGTCCTCTTGGACGAGAGAACGTAAATATTCCCCGAGGCGATTAATTCTGCGGAGTCGACTACCACCTTCGCTCTGTCAGTAGGCTCGGTTTTCTGACAAAGGGGAGTCCGGCAGCGGCCAGCGGCCAGTGGCTACTTTCGCGATCGAGCGGGAAAGGGGTTGCGCATAAGAAGGGGAGGCAGATAAAGGGACAAACGCCGCCGCCGTCGCCGTCGTTGTCTGATCTTGGAGATTGCTTTATTTGAGAGACGGTCTAACGCGCGCGCAGCCCGAATATGCAGCCGAATATCTCGGTCCTCGGGATCGGGATCGGGCTACCGGCGGGGATTGAGCGTCGGGATAGGGCAATCTCGCGACCGGATCGAGCGATAACCGCGATCGGCCGGTCGAAATTTGTCGGTGCTGGCCGCGCATTCGGCAGCCCCCGCGCCGATGTCTCCGCAGCACCTGTGTCCTCCTCCTCGGGCCCGTTTTCTCGTGGGCACAGCCGGACAGACAGGATAGTAATTTATGGATGAGATACCTAAGTGACTGGAATTAGGGATTGCGACGAAATATGCGGCGGAAATGCGCGTTACGTGGATGGGAGTGTTCTTTAAGCTATCCCTAGTAGCACAATATATTGGCTATACATTGGTTAACATTGGCTCAATATTGGTTATGTTGGAAGTGCATTGGCCAATATTTCCCAATATAAGGACAATATTGGCCATACATTAAATGCAGATGTATTATTAATATTGCGCGTTGATAATTATAC
>VBVR01002161.1:261-24523 GCA_011638315.1 Tetramorium parvispinum
GGTTTACATATTTATAGTTACGGCAGCAAATATTGTTTTAGCAAACGATGATTAGCTACGGTGACAAACATTTTTCTTTCCATGTAATTTTAAATTTATTAGACAATTATATTTAAGCCTGACCTCCGTCCACGGTCCGGTGAACCATTGACCGCTGCAAGTTCTATTGCTCGAACAATCTCTAGAAATCTCAGGTCGACTCGATTCATCGCAACGTTCCTCGTCAGAATTCGTCTCACAAAGAACTCTCCGAGACTGGACCCCAATTCCACATTCTGCCGAACACTAAATTATAAATCGATAATTATAAATTGCTAGTAAAATCAAAATGATCATTTTTTAATCATATAATTTCAAATATAATGTTCTAGAAAATATAATAACTTAAAATTTTTGTGCATATTTTTTATCAGCTCTTCTGTCAATAAGTTAATATTAATACTGAAAATAAACTAATTATATACCTGTTCTTATTAAAACAATACTTTCAATTCTCATAGAATTTACACAAGTGGTAACAGCTCACCTGGTCAGACCACTCAGTGAATAACCACTGCGGATTCTGTAGCTTCGCAGAAACAACGTTTAGTGGCGTTGATTTTACTAGGCATGATCCTGAGTCGCACGTTTCATGTGCCTCAGGTTTTTCCGAGAGATCGCATGGAGCACCTTCAGTAACGCAAGTTACGACCCTCGTTCTTCTTCCCACGCCACAGGATGTAGAACACTTTAAAACCAATCACAAAAAAATTTAATTGAAATATTTGTATATTAATTGTTTATGATAGAAGAATTAGAAAAATTCTTTTTAAAAACTGTTTCTCTTCAAAATATTATACATAATATTTGTCATGATATTACTCTGTTAATGAAACTTAGTAAATATTAAAATTCATATAACACATATAGCATTTATGCTTTATTTTCTTTACTTCTCTTATATAACAAATTATCAATACAGATCGATTAATTTTGCCCACACGTGTTGGGACAAAATTACCTGCGACCAAACGCCCACGATCCATCGCGGAGCCGATGATTGAGAGGATGTCTGCGTCGACGTTGGCTTGATCTCCTCGCACGCTGGCATCTCGCACACTTCGCTCGTTGGCAGATTTCTCGGTTCTGTGCAAGCTCCGTCGGCGACTCTCATTGTTAACGATGTTCTTACTTCTTGTACGCACTCGAGTTCCCGTGTGCGAATTCCGATGCCGCAGGAAGTAGAACAGTCACTCCATGGTCCGCCACGCCATCTTCGAGAATACAGTTTTAATTTTCAGAAAGATATAAAAAAATTATCTTAAATAATCCATTGGATTTCTGCAACATTAAGAAATATATTTATTCATTATTCGTTTAATAGCAATAAAATTTTAGCTTAAATTTTTTTCCTACAATGTTATAACAAAATATTTTTTGTGTTTTTATGAACTTTTTGTATTACTATTGTACAATTACTCAATATTATTATTTATGATATAAGACTTTTTTATGTATGCAATATGAATTAAAATAATGTTACCTGGGTGGACATGGCATAGTATTACATCTGAGGTGAATTTCATGCAGTTTTTCCAACCCATGGCATCTCTTCTCTGGTACCGGCTGCTGCGTGTGCTCCTTGACACACACATGTCTAAGTATCTGTACGCCTTATGTAACATACAGAAATAATTTGTAAGCGCATATTTTTACATAACTTGTCATAAAACAAATTAATTATCAGTTAATGTTCGTTTACCTCCGCCGCATGATTTGCTGCACTCGCTATGGCCAATTGTTTTCCAGATAAATTTCCTTTTCCTATAACGTCGCGGTGAATACGTTACATTATTCATTACTGGCTCATTTTCAGATCTAAAATTAAATTCTATGTAATTATTTACAATCAAATATAAAATTTAAAGCATAGCGCGTAATTTATTAAAAATTTCTTACCGTTTATTTTGTAAGCTGTGTTCAACACCTTTGTTAGAAACTATAATTAAGCAATTTTTCATTTTTAATAAGTTCTTGCATATAAATATTACATCTAATATTTATTATTTAAAAAAAAGTAACTTTTAAAGCATTCTTTTTTACCTGCTTGCAAAATTTTTTAAAAATAAAATGAGCTTAAAAATGGATCGAAACAAAGTAGTGAAAAGCAATTGTTTATCTACTGTTTAAAAAATATGTCAAAATCAACAAAAATTAGTGCTTTTAAAATTACTATTTTTTCTAGATATATGGATATAATAAAATAATACCTGAATTATGCGGGAAATGATTGCTTCTCGGTAAATTTGTATTTCCAGGAATCCGATATCGATAAACAATGCCAGGATTTGGTTCCTGATACAAAACCTACAAAATAATAAAATTAGATAATGTTACTTTAAGTAGATCTGAATTAAAGATAATTGAGTCCTATCTAATTATTAAATATTCTAATTATTAAATATTATTATCAGATTTTATTATATATTATCAGAATTTTTTTAATTATAGTAAATTATTAAATTGTTAGATAATTTGTAATGATTAAATTTTAATGCTTCGAAAGTGGAACAGTACGCAATTTAACATCATTAAACGTAGAACCTATACGATTTATGACAATGTAGCGGAAAATCAGCGGTGAAAGGGTTAAATGGAACTCGGTTGAACTCATTAACGCCCACGATTGCTAGCGCGTAACAATTGCTTCTCTGAGCCGCCATTATTACGGTCGCAGGCGCGTTTTTGCAATATCTGTGATAAATGTGTTTCTTGTCGTATAAACGCCAAAGATAAAAATTAATTTAAATAGTAAAAATAAAAATTACTATATAATATTTACTATATTATATTTTATATAATTTATATTTTAAAGTCCATTATATTACTACTTACCATGACATCTATAGATTCCTGTAACGGACCAGCGGCAGAAAAGCTTTCTAAATTCTGAGGACTTTGACGACGATACACAAATGTTGTTCCGGCTCCTTTGTATTCTCCAGACCAGTTGATAACATTATTTCCGTTCAACAAATAGTTACCATCTTGCAATCTAATTGCTGCAAATTTATTATTGTATTTTACTATGTATTTTTGAAATTATAAGAAACATGTTAACTTTCTATGCTGCATCTGATGCAGATTACAGAAATTAATAATGTTGTGATAAAATTGTTCACATTTATTGAAAAAAATAGCCAACGTTATTAATTATCCTTCTTAGATTTTACAACTAGCGAGTACATCACAATAAATATATGGTATATCTTAAAAAATTATTTGTCACAAATATATTATTACAAAAATATTGGTATAATTATAAAAATAAAAAAGTTACGATGACCACATTTATTTGCAAGTGAATTATTTAGTTCTATTTATAGAGTGACGATGATCTTCGACACGTCGATTGACATGGATCACGCTAAAGCCAGCAATCACGGTCGTTTAAACAAGACATGGGCGCGCACAATAGCAGTCGTTTATGCGCGAGTTTACGGTCGCGCGCGATTTATATAATCCACGTGGCACGGGCCGGTGCATCTAATTTAGCGGGACAACGGTCCCTGTTCCAGTTACGACGCCGCGAAAGATTAGATTACAATACGTTACAAATGCAAAAGACAAGTGGATTAAAGGTGATAGAAATACATTTGCAAAATTTAATTTCTGATTCTTAAATTAATTTTAAAATATATCCTACAATTCTCTTATAAAATATTATTCCAATTTGTTAAAAAAACATTATATATATGTTACTTTATTAATTTTATGTTTATACATTTTATGTTAATTTATGTTTTTATGTATTCAGAAGATTGGATGGATTTAGTTTCACACGAAGCAATTTCCTATCAATTTCCCTCGAATCATTCATCTTTACAGATTAAGTGAGGATAATAGGAGGCGCGATCACGTCGGCGGTAATGAAGGTTCCGACAGTATTGTTAACGATCGCAACTAATCACGCTGCTGGCGACTCATTTGCTTATCGGCGACGCAATCATTGTATAGGAGGTGCATTGCGATCCGTTATTCGCATCCTGTGAAAGGTAATCATTACATTACTTCGATCGAGCAATGAATGGATTTGAAAGGCATCGAAGACAGCACAATGATGATTATCTTCATATGTGAATGGAGGCTCAATTTCTAATTCAAATTTTAAAAAAAGTGCAAAATAGCTAAAATGCTACGTTCTATATACCGTTCTATATATTTTAGACATTTTTTGTTATTTATTGTTACGTTAGCTATTAATTTTTTATGATTTATGTTTTTAAAAATGTTAATTTAATATTAATAATTTTACAGCTAGTTTTTATTGCAGTTATTTTAGGCTTTTAAAACCTTTTAATTTTAAAAACGCTATTACATCTATCTATATATATGTCCTTTAAATTAATTAAACAAGAAGAAGAAAGCATATATGTGACTTGCGATTAATTAAATATTTTGCAATTTTCAACATAGTATTTTTTTAACATAATCTCCAAAATTAAAAACTACAGCATAAATTTTACGTAATGAATTATGTAAGTTGTGTATGTTCTTTAATGCATTATCTTGAGTGCGTGCTTTCTAAAAAAAAGTTAATTGGTTTTCAGAAATTCAATAGTCGTAACTATTAATCGTGACACTTGCAATACGTCTTGTTTTATGACAGGAAATAAGTATTTTTAAAGACTCAAGAACTGAGATGTCTGATGTAATACCTAATCAGATAATTAAGTGGATGTCATTGAATTAATATTTCTTATTTGTTTTCAATCCTTGACATAAATATTTATTGCGAATACAAGCTTCAATATAATAATTTCCTAATTTTATTGAAATAAATAAAAAGCGTTATTTTATTATTTCAAATAACGTTATTTTTATTTTGTAAACAGAATACTTGTCATAAATTAATTTTTCGCGGATGATGTGATCATTCGCGGGATGATGATGATCGTCGGGTGCGGTCGCTACGTAACGACCACGCCATATAACGGGTTACTGTAAACAGTGCATAAACACTAAGAAATCACGGTAGGTGGAAATGCATTCCTCGCAACCGGTTGCGTGCGATTTCCACGAAATCTAAAGCAATACCACTGAATTATTCTACCTGGCGCCATTCGTGCAATTAATGTTTGCACGATCGGTATCTGAACGTCAGTAAAAAGAATCTGCTAGTCATGTCCTGGACATGTCCCAACGTCCAATCTACATTGCAAAATACACAAAGTTGCATATGCGCCGAGATCGACTTATATCTTATAATAAAAAAATTATTATCTGCGCTTCTTTAGTATATTACTTTTTATTAAAAAAATTTTATACGTTTTTGTAAAGTTGCAATTTTATAGGAGATAAAGATATCTAAATATTTTGATAAGCCTGATAATTGAAAATATACTATTATTATAGAGAGTCCAGAACATAAAATGTATTTTTCAATATTTCCAATGCTACTCAAATAAATGAGAAACGTACGCGCTGAAATGTACGATGCAAGATTTAGCGTGGAGCTAAATGAAAATAGTTCAACCATCTTAATTTATCTTCATCAATAGTCACAAATTCCTATTTCTCTTACCAAGATAGTTCTGAGTGCGACGGAGTTCGGTCACGTTCAGTGCCAAGGCGCCACGTGGGACCACCGCCACTAAATTATAACCCGGTTCCAAAGTCGGTTCCGTGAAAATTCCATCTATCAGATGACCACTGCCAAATCTCACACCACACTGAAACAGTCAGTATATAACACGTGCTGTGCCAGCCAAGAATTTCACGAGAGACAATAAATCGTGCGACTTGGTAGACTAAATTTCGCAGTCTCCGCATTCAAGATCAAAGATCCGAGCGGTCCGTTGAACGGGTAGTAAGTGATGAATGACATTCCCGCGTGCATTTCTAATTTTTCCAGATGTCAAAATGGAATCAGGCTGAATATATGCATCACGCTGATGCCAATCTGCGAAATGAATTAATAGGAAGGGCACACCCACTTTGGTCGATGCAGACAGGCAATTTACGCTTGTATGCTTGATAAAAATTTTCAATTTCCGTGCGTCAATTGCGACACGCTGTGTAAGTCGCGAAATGATGCGAAAATTTTGCAAATAATAGATAAAAAAAAAACGGTCAGAAGCTGTAAGACATATATTTCTTAATAATGAAGCTCTTATCTCCTGTATTTCGGTTTACGACGCGATTGCGCCTTGTGTCTTTTTATTTCCAGCGGAGTTATTGTCGCGATTTTTGTCGGAGGTGATAGAGTGCAGGCGGACCGAAACGGTGGTAAATCGTCGTCTAAATTTACGTCTTGACAGCCATAATTTCGCATCACCCTTTCCGTTCTCTTGCGCACGGACGAGCATTTTACATTTGCACGGTTACCGCACCCACTGTTTCGCAAATGCACAGAAATAAACACCGGTCGCGAATTGTCGAGCCTGGAAATTAGCACGACGTTAGCATATATAAGAACACCTTTTAGACGCACGGTTCTCAAACAAAAATATATTAGTATACGAAGGTATAACACAAAAAAAAGAGTATTTTAGGTTCAAAGTGAGTTTTTCCTATAATCTTATATTCTAAGCTCACTGTTTTACAGCAAACATATTTCTCTTTCAATAAAATAAAAAATACTTTTCTTCTCTTAAATACTCTTGTTTATACTATTTTTCTCTTGACTTCAGAGAAATCCTTTTGAGCTCAATATAAGAATAAAATTCTCTAAAATTTAGAGGATTCCATGTATATCAAAATTATTCTTTTTTGGGTGGAAACTTAGAGAAAATTGACAGAAACAACTCGAAATAATTAAAGGAACTAAAATTTAAAAGAAAAATTGGAATAAAATGTATTTTATGCGATTGATTCAAGCCTTTACTCATGATACATATTCTTTTGGAACATCTTACGTGAAGACGCCAAAATAGCTTAAAAGCAAGACACAAGCTACATCAAGACAGAAATGTTTTTGCTTCCTCGCCAGATCGGCACGTAAGATCATCAAGGTTAATTAAGCGATCAAACGGTAGCGTGGAGATGTAAGATGCGTGATTCGACCTGAATGGCGATCAAAGTATTATCACGCATGTATGTGCCACGTGGCCCAGTTGTGGCATGTATATCGATGTACGTGAGAGAGAGAAAAAAAAGTCGTTTAATCTATACCGTGAGGTTCTTCCATCAGCTTGCTAGTATCTTTACGGCGATAAATCATTTCACTTGCTCCTACGAATCATTCCCGCACTTTTCTGCTATCACTAAGTGACCTTGTTCTTTCTTTGACAGTATTATCTCTACATATTCCAAATTCTCTTTAAATTTTGACAAAAGGTTGTTAAACGTGTACAAATTTTTGCTTTATTAAAATATACATTTCGAAATTATACATATGGAAGTACTGAAACTAGTTAATTTAATCGGCGCTTCTAAAATTTAAATAATTTGACATTATATGGAAATTAAATTGAATATAAATGTTAACATTTTATAAATTTACTGTATTTTTTCTCGACTTGGCTAAATATTTATTATTCTCTTACAATGCCATAATTATAACACATATATTACACACTATTAGATAAGTTAATAGAAGTTTCATTTTATTAGTAAATTAAAAGTAATTAATCAAAATCCTTGATTTATGTTCATGCGCTGATTCGCTCGAGTTTCTTTGACAACATGTCTCTGCGTGATGTGTAAAATACAATATACATAATTCGACATTTTACACGCCGCGGATCATTCTGAAAGAGTGACGGTGCTCGAATGAGGCTGACCGTTCATTTTCAACCAGGTTTAATCGGCGAACTGCACATCAAGCCGCGCCCAAACTGACACTCCTCTCTCTCCAATTGGATTAACTCGGGATGAATGTCAACTTGCTTGCCGTTTGTATACGCGAGATCGTACGATGTTAATTGTATGAATATCGCATGAGTGAATTTATAAATCGGCGGCGAACAATGAATGCACAGTGGCGTAGAACGTTCAACGTTCAAACCGGAATATGAAAGAGAAAGATTTCATTCATCACTAAAGGAATAATATAAGAAATAGAATATAAATCTCTGATTTCAACCGAATATAACTGTATCTAAAAAACACAGGAACAAAGTAAGTGATAAAATAATTTCTTAAATATAAGAGAGCTTTTGTTCAAGATCAATAGTTATATATTATTAGCTCTTTGTTTTTATAATTATACATAAAATATAATCTTTATATTAATCATTATATAATTTTAAATTTCATTTTTTTAGAATAATATTTTGTAACAAATGTATTTTAGATTTTCAGTTATTTATTTTTAAAGATGTCTAATACAATAATTGTAGAATCTACACTGAAAAAAAATTCGGGTTCAAAACGGACGAATCAGAAAATCTTGTAAAATTAATCAAATATTCTGGTTATTACAATAGAACTCAATACTTTATAACTTATAATAACCAGAATATCTATTATACGAACCAGAATATTTGATCACGCCTACAAGATTTTTCTAATTCATCCGTTTTTAATAAGAATTTTTCTTCAGTGTAATAATTGTAGAAAATCTAAATGTCTGTCTAGAATAATCTAAATGTTAAATATATTTATAAATATTATTAGATTTAATTAAATCCTGTTTTCAAACAAAGTAAGTGAATAAGCAATCCTAAAAATTCATTAAATCTAAATTATCCATCGCTTTCGCTGTTAAAAATATCCATTTCAAAAGAAGCTATTATTAAAAAATATTGCATTCGGGTGAAACAATTTCAACTAGAAAGCTAATATCATAATTTATCGAATCGCATCATACATCGTAAATAATAACGCATGAACCATAATTCTGTCGAGTTTACGTATATGCGTGTGTAGCTCTTCATGTAACACCTCGGTCACGTTAGGTGTTTACACAGCGATAAAATACGAGCGTGTGTACACTCTGCATATCGCCGTAACGCATGAACATGCGATTAAGAGAGAATCATTTTCTTTGTGAATGGCTAAATAATTTCCTAGGTTTCCTTAGAATTTCCTAATTCTCCGAGATTATGTTGCACGCGGGTCTCAGTCGCTTAGTTAACCGTCTTGTGTTATTTCTATGTTTGATTCATCATCTTAATATCTAATTAATTTAAACAACAGAACGAAACGTGACACAATTGAAGAAATACGATATATCTTATTTTAATTTCTTATTATTTATCACAGTATGAAAGTAATGTGAATTCTTGTATTTTAATTAATTCCGCATTTAACAACGATCTGTAGATTCGAGTATCCGAGATATCCGAAGATTCGAATCTTAAATCCGTAAACCCGGATATCCAAGAATACTCGAGTACTCGAATTCGCTCTAATATCCGATAATTCCGATGTATTTTTTATATTTTCTTTGAAATCGTCAACTGATTTAACCTTTTAATGTATAATGCTGAATTTTCAATTTAACTTTAGTCGCAAAATATTCTGCTAAATTGAACTTATTGTTGGAATAGTGTTTACTAGAGATTTTCAGAGGTGCTTTTTCAATTTTGTTATGTAAATTATCGTAAAATAAATATAATAAACAGTTTTTAAAATGATTTATAAATTAAAAAAGCGTTTTTTTGTATTATTTATTTTTAATTACATAGAAAGAATAACAAACATTTATAAAAAAATAAAGTCAAATAACTGAAACACTGCATGTGTGTGTGTGTGTTTTTAATTACATCGTCGCGTCGGGATTTAAAACTCTAAGATTTGAATCTGCAGATTCGAATACCCGGGTATTCGAATCTGAGATATATTATTCGAGTACCCGGATACTCGATGGATACTCGAATCCTTTATAATCCGAATCTCATTGGTATCTCTATAACAACGATGAGCAGTACAATATACAGAAACAGAATTAGAAGATCCTGCACTTCGTCAGATTTCTAAGCGCCAGCTTTAGCTGGATTATGCATAATGTCATCTACGAGAGTGAAGTTGAATGAACCTAAGACAACGCGGCGCATCTTCCTTTCTACGATAATCAAGATCGACGGCGTCGAGCCGATCGTCTCGCGATGATACCGAGCATCGAATCTCTGGTTACCGCTTATTTTCGGTGTGTTATTTTCGTGGCCACTCAAGCCGTTAAATCCCCATCGCCCTAAATGCGGTGCATAATGACAAACCTGCTGCGCGTCGATGCACCACAATCTTTTTATAGTTCCGCTATTTGATCAAACGTCAAAATTCTTTTAACAAAATAATTTTTAAATTCCTTTTACTACTTATTGTACATATACAAAAATTGCTGATGTAAAACATTTTAAAGCTCATGCTATTTCGATATTTAAAGAGAAAGCAATTAGTACATAAAAAATTATAGTAAGAACACACTCTATACGATTTGTAATGATACATATTAGTATCAAAATTATTAAAATTGATTATCAACTTTAATGTGAAATTGTATTAGTTTAGCTCGAGGCTGAGTTTTAGATCGGAATCCAACGGTGCGTAGTTGACTGAGCGGAAAAAATGTATTCTAAGAAATTATTATGCAAAAGTGATTCAGCATCAACCGTATAAGACTGCTTATTAATAATTTGATTTATTTATAGTAACAGATTTAGATATCACGTTCCAAACGTTTATTATTTTAGTCTTAATTGAATATAAATCTTGCAATGTTATTTTATACTTATATCCCATTAAAGTCATCCAAATAGATAATTTCTCTGTTATTTATGTAATTTATTCCTCCGTATTTATTTCATATACTGTTTCGCGAGTGTCAGAAAGATTTCAACGAGACGTTTTGAATAATAGAACTTACGATTTATTCTCTTATGTAATTAATGAAGGTTATAAACTGCGAACACTTAAGCATCTAATATATAAAATCTTTCGACGTAAACAAAAAGATAACAATAAGGAAGAGGTTCGCCGACAATCTTCTTAGTACCAGCCAAATAAATTCGGCTCCACTCTCGATCCGAAGAAATCTTACGAGCCATTAAACTAAACGGATATACGGAGAAAATAAAGACGTCGTCGTCGTAATTTGGAGGCAAACACGTTGGGGACATACGGCGTAAACCTCTGGCGCCGTGCTCCCACAATAATGAAGACGAATAGCCGCCACATAAACATGTCAAATATATCTGAATGAATGAAAACTGCAATTTTACGAGTGGACGTAAGAAATAAAACAAGTGTTTCTTGCGAAAATTTCAATCAAATCTTGTTCACCATATCTTTCTACGTATGTATTTACTTTCTAATTTTTACCTCGTGACAAAACAGCGAAAAGAAAGAAGCAACCTAGTGAGAAATGGTTAGTCAAATTGATATCGAATCGATATCGAGTAGATGTCTTTCGCGTCGAAAAAGCATCACGAAATTCGATGTCTTTTCGATCATCATTTCTCACTGGGAATTGATGTCTAAAATTTGTGAAATTATGATAAAAGTGAAATATACAAAATTACTATTATTCTTTAACTTTTAACAAAATTTCTCACATTAAAGAGACAAAGAAACTTCAGCTTAGAAGAATTCTTTGTCACATGTGTGAAATGAGGCAAGAGTTTCTGCACGAGGAATAAAAATATTAATCCTCGCTTTTGAAAGAGAAGTATTTATAGAAATTTATAAAATTTATGACCGCTCGAAAAAAGAATTTGTAGCAACTAAGATTTGATTTCGGATCATATGGCAGGAAGTTGCATATTCTGTGCTGTGATTATATTATTCTGCTATTCTAAAAATACGCACCGTCGGCAACACTTAGCCGCAGGAATGTGTTAAGCGAAACTTCCTACTCAACATTCGGTCTGTACTCAAGCATAAATTACGGTTTCGCCAAAACCCGATTGTGCGAATATTCAATTAATGAGGAAGTTTAATTAATTCCGACACATCTCCGCGTGTCGCCGCTCGTTTACGCTGGAAGAACGATCCTCGCACGTCCTTAAATCGTCCATAATTAGGCGCCACTAGAACTTGAATTATGCTAATAGAACACCGTTTTATGTACAGGCCGGTTAGTCCGGTTAAAATGATGTTATGATGACGTTAGTGTACAAGGCTGATCGTTTGTTCCAATTAACATCCTGCGGTACTTCCGTTTTTTTTACAAGGCAAAGCAGTACTCTTCTCTTTTTCACAAAATTACTTTCGTCATGAACTTGTTTTTCATTTCACACAAACATAGTTAATTAACATTTACATAACACTTTGAGATCTCAATCTAACAACCGGAAATTTATAAAAGAAAACGTGCAATAAGACAAACTTTTTCACAGCGTATATTAAAATTTATTATATATTTATTATAATTCTGTAGAAAATATAAAATATAGAATTAGTTGTAGAAATATTGCATTATATATTAACAGTAAAATAGAAGATAATTTGATTAATTTTTCCAGGTTTTTAGTTTACAAGAATATTATTATTAGAATCATGATTAATCTAAACGTTTCTATGTTCTTGCTTTTATTTATCTATTTAATATTCAGTTTTCTCCGCTTCAAATATGAGAGCTTGCTCTTTATAAATTTCTCCGAAATTTATACTCTAACTAGCATATCTAATGACATTAACTATCGGTGCATTAACCTTCGTCTAAAATATATGCATGTATTTTAAGAGAATTTCCTCACAGCACATGTATAGATAAAGCTACGCTCTCTTATTAAGAAATCCTTATCATCGTAAAATGAAGACTCTGTTACCGTGTAACACTTTTTTTTATTATCTCGTCGACGGAAGTCTCACCATCGACCAAAAAAGCATCGTGAGTTAAGAAAGGAAAATAGATATTGAAACAGTCTGATTTAATCTGTCTCGATAATCAATAAAGGTAGGAAATAAATTCTAAAAAATTTTTGTAAACTTGTCTATGTGAATTTCTTGATTATAAATATTATATTGTTTCTGATAAAACATTTTATCATAGTTATCAAAATTGATTATTAATATAAAAATATTGAAACGAGACTTTTATATAAGTAAATATTTAAAATAAATACCGAACGAGAATAAAGTTTGTTAAAGCGTCGGTCACATAATGGTCAGTGAACTTTTTTACCTTTCACATTCTTTGTTTCCATTTCTAGTTTACTGAATCTCATCTGTTAGAATCTCACCACTTCAATGGAGAAATTAGACTTCCATGAATTGTAACGCAAAAATTTTCATCCATTACCTTTCCGTTTCTAAGAAGAAATTGTTCGATCGACTCCAGTGATCGGGACTGGTATCTCGATGTTCGTGACATGTGCCGGAACATATTTACGAACAATTTCGCCCACGTTTGATATATGAGTTTGACATTGAGGCTGCAACCGGACGGCCGCCTTAATGGCGCGGTAAATCACACGTCAATATATGTTAGTCGTGTTGCGCTTATGCCTTACCGTTAAAGATAGCAGCAAAAAGGGAAGGACGAGTGGCTGCATCTTGACGGATTTTCGCTCTTGCGGTCTCACTATCGACACATTTCGCTACAGCTTCCGGTGGGACGGTGTACACTTTTCTTTCCGCACTGCACGTTTAATCTTACGTCATTTTTCACTGTTTTAAATGTTGCTTGATGTGGTAGATTTCTCGTCGACTAGAAGTGTTCAGCGATCAAAGTTGTTAAATTGTGAAAAAATTATGTCCTTATTAAAATATTGTATTAATATCTAATTTTTTTTAAATATTATATGAATATTTAAAAGAATATAAAAAATTTCTAATGCTAACATTTTGGATAACTTATAGAAGTTATATTTTTTAAATTAAATTTTCTCAACTAAACTTTTTTTAATTTTTTGTTTTAATTCATTTCTGACAATAGTTTATTCATCAGCAATATTGTATGGAAGATTAAAAATTAAAATGATATTGTTTTAGAATATAACAGTAGAAAATGTAGATAATTTGAATCTCTTTCAGTAGATAAATGAACGTGATTAATAATTTTATATCTATTTGTGCAATTATATAGCGGAATCTGCGATATGATCGAATTTTTAAGTTATTTATGTGATATTTCGCGAAGAGTGACGATAACAGTATTATCATTATAACATTCCAAAGATAAAACCTCATGAACATCGGCACGAATCGCGTGGAATGCAATTACATCATCGTCTCTATAAAATTCCGACGATCCACAATTTTACGAGAGCTTAATTGAACCTTAGCAAATTCGCCGTTGCGCTAAATATTGCTTGATAAAATGTGAATTAAATTTATTACACGTCTCTCAAATTTGTTCATAATTATTTTTTACTGATACCTCTTCTCGTGCTTTTTTATAAAAATGTAACTCAAAGATGCTTTAAGCAGTGAAACTGCACTTTAAAAAATATGCTATTAGTTGCCAAATATGATAGAAAAATTAAAACAAGATGTACATGTAGTTATTAATATTTTTTAAACAATTTTAAACGTAGATATTTATTTAACAATTTAAATAAATAGTATAAATTTTAAGAAAGTGATAGAAATTGATAAAGTGTAACAGACTATGATATTCAATAATAAAATACGACTTGCCATTTATTTAATTAATAGCCCGCGAATTAATTAGCAATACAAGTTGTTTGCGCTTAAATGACGTTTGACATTCAAATCAAATGTTGTAGCGTGACGCTGGAGAAGCTAGCCGAGGCGAAGGAAATTGGATATTAGAGAAGTCATCGGCTAGCGTGCATGTGAGTGCATATGCACGTATAATGTTTTCATGCTCCAGTTGCTAGTGAGCGTTAGACAAGAACTTATATTACTCGTACGTCGACCTGTCGAAGGTGGAGTAGCCCGAAGCTAGAATTATCCGCAGATTACACCTACCAGAAAGATTTAACGCATTTTATTGTATATTTCGATACATTAAAATCACGATTAAGATTATATTCAAGTTTTCTATCTTTGAATAGTGCCTTGCGTTTGTGTGTATGTGTCTCAAAATAAGATCGATTTATGCGATATTCTACCATGGAAATTAAATAAACCAGGAGAATTTCAGACCCGCGGTGGATTACAAACGGATTGTAAATTTCGATCGCTTGCAAATGGAAATCGCCTGCTCCGCGCAAATCTATGCGCTCGCGTTGCAGGATAAATTGCCGACAAAGACCGTGCAGAGTCGCGTCGCCAATTATACGAGTGCGCTTGCATAATCGAATACGATAAATTTGCTGCAGTTGAGTGCGCCGGTTTGAAGTACCGAAGAATTTTTGCGAGAAACAGAACTTGCGCGCGCAAAGCGGACAGTGAGCATTGCACCCGCGACGGCCGCTGAATATTCTGAAATGCGATAGTTCCTCGTGATAATGTCATTGCACCGGTGAACTGTCGCGTAACTCGACGTTACGTTGCTCGGTGACGAGCATATTTCATAATATTGAAAAAGGCTGTCGACATTGTTGACACTCGAAACGGTATTGCGGCATGCGTTATTTATGTGTACACGATCGATGCAAATTAGCCCGCGTGATATATGATCATTAAATCGCATACGAATTGCTCATTAAGCTTACAATTATTACTGGTTCGAATGCACCTTGATTACATCGCGCACGCCTGCGTGGTGAATAAACTGCGCGGGCATTATAATTTTATTAACTTTTTGAGCAGAGTAATTCACATCTCTCAGGTTGAAACTAGTTATCGTCTATATAAAATTGATAATTTTATGTATTAAAATATCGCATAGCTTGCTGAAAGCTGCAATCTATTTTACTACTGGTCATTTTATTAATAGTAGTATTGCATTTATATATTATAATTTATGTAATAAATAGTATAAACGTAGTAATTATTTATTGATATTTTGCATGTAATAAATTTATCTATTTTATTGTGATATAGAATATATTCTAAAAACATAATTTCTCGAAAGATTTTACTTTTATATTATTAAAAGCTTATACATTTTTTTTATATCTGTATATAATATAACAAATAAATTAATTTTATATTTTTACATGTATACTGAAAATATCATGCGGTCATTCAACGTACATGTAAGAGCCCTTGTTATGGGTTAGAAAATTATTTGCGTGCGTTTCCGTGTGTATGTTTTCTATCAGGCCACTGTTTATTGGGAGGTCTTACTTTATTGCAGAGAAAACACGTCGCATCGCGGCGAGATGGAGCATTTGAGGGAATCTTACGCAAGTCGCGATGTACCGTTTATTTTTACGATTATCAAACCCCGTTGGCATTACCGCACTATAAATATACGTTTGCAAAAGGCGAACCTGTGAACAAGCCTGCGAACAAGGAGTCATTTTCGATCGAGTGGAACGTAACTAATCACAGTTTTGTGCGTTGTATATTTTTGATCCCGGCTTCGTTATACCGGCTACACTTGCAATTATACCTGCTACGATAATTACAAGAACGGAATCGGACGTATTATTCTTGTTGTAATTGCCAAATTGCGCAAATTAATTTTATTTATTGTTTATTATAACTGATTATTACATAAAACGTCTAAGATGTTATGCATTCTTTTAACGTTCATGCAAGTTACCAATAAAATAAATTAATTTTTATTTAAACAGATTTATACAAAGTTATGTTAATTATTTATTTGTGAAAATAATCGAATTACTTCCTAATTTTATATAGTGACAACTTCATAAAGAAATTTTTTTATATATAATTTTAAATTTTAAAAATATTGTATTGTTAATTTTACTTAAATATATTAGATGAGATAATTACATTTTATACATCTGTGTATTTAATTACAAACGAAGATTACGTGAAATATCGTGATCATTGGGACTACTTGACTGACCTGTTGCACCGAGTTTGTGGACAATATGTGAAATTGTTGACAGAGAATAAACACATTAACCAGACACGGCAGCTAATATCAACTCACATATCGATCACAGAATACGTATCTCATTTGCAAATTTGCCGAATAAATTATTATCACATCGAAGAGGTTCATCTCGATTAATCGCACTGTAATTACACAATTATCCCGAACGCGTAATGCTCAGTTAGTCAGTAAGCTAATAGACTTTATCGTCAATTAGTTCACCAGCTGGTTGATTCGTCAACGCCACCGATCGACAAACAAAACATTGTTCGTCAGTGTTGCAATTGCAAAATATCTTTGTGGAATGGCTGCATGGGAGTTCATATCCAGAATTTTGTTTCTCCGATAATTTTGTTTCTCGATATTATTATCTCGCGTATAAATCTAAACGTATGTAGAGTGCAAGAGATGCATATTGCAGGCTAGTGAGCAGATCCGAGAGCCGAGTTTCTCTGTCAGAGGTGTTGTTTCGTACTGACGGCTCCTGTCGGTGGAGGACCGATTTTATACGCCCGCGTGGAGTCGCGGAACTGAGCTTTGGGCGCCTCCGCCACGGCGCGTCACCTGGCAACGAAATACGAAGACGTTATTTTAATAGATGCAAATGCGCTTTTCTTCGTTTCGTGACGCAAATCTTTAAATAACGCTGAAGAAGAGTTTGACGAAAATTAATTAAAAGATCTGCTATGTTTACTGATCTAATTGGAGAACGGCCAAAATTAAAAAATATGAGAAGAATCAATATTCGTTATCGATGTTTTCAAAGTATACAGCTTTTTTAGTTTGTAATATATGTAGAATTTATTCACTAAATTAATTAATTTTTTCAACAAAAATTTTATTTAAATCACGTTTCTTTAAAAGTTAAATATTTTGTTAAGCCTATAATTAAGGAATTAAAATTTTCTTGCAATTAAATTGTTATATTTTTATTCTTAAAAAGTCTAAAGTATTATATTTAGAATGTGAAAATAAATTTTAAAGCATCCAATGAAATGGAGCATTAATAATTCGATATACTTCAACCAAAGATATAATCAGAGATACATGATTTATGACATTACGTGACATTGTAATTAGCGAAGCCAATTTCTTTTCAGAATCTTATGTTTCTTGGAAAGTATAGACTGAGATCAAGGATGACAAGATTTCGAACAAATATATGACAAAGGTGGAACGTGACTTCTGCACTAAAAGAGAACGAAGAATATTCCTAGTGCATCACGCGATCGTACATCAAATCTCGCTGCTGCGAAACATCAATATGATTCATGATTGGCTAACCGTTCACTATTAGAATCTTATAAAAGACAAATATCTTCTTAGATGCGAATATAATTTGCTTATATATTACTGATATATTCCTGGAAACATTTCTTGAAAGATTAAAATTCACCGATCTACGTTGAATCTCCATAAATCTGCATAAATCATTTTCTGAATTCAAATGTTGGGAAAATCGCAATTAAGTGTGAGAACGTGCTTTTCAACGGTTTTAAGAGGAAGCGATGACAGGAACTGACATTGATAACCGATGGGTGACTTTCGCCGGAGCAGTTTAACATCTCGTTCTAGATGCGTTCGCATACAAGACAGCCTGTAATTAGCGGTCGGCCCGGTGGCGATCTAATACATTTCTACAAGTAAATTATCGAGTGGCGCTACGTAGATAGAATTAGCCACGTCGGCCTGTCGGCTGATATCGCTAAATTGCTGTGTTCCTAGAGCAAAGAGTGCGTCCAGACTGCATCTTCCTCCTTGTATTATCGTCGTTCATCAGCCTCCGCTCCGCTCGCTTACGAGGTATAAATAAATATACCGGGTCACCCTCTCGATCGCGCCGTCAAAGTATGAGAAATAATTTTCATGATAACAGAAATGTTTTTTTCTTCCGAGACACTATCTTGCGAAAATCCGTAGGCGGAAAGTAAATAGATTTAAAGAATTTGAAACTGCAGTAAAACTGAAGTTTGATTTTAATTTGAATAAACTAAGACTAATAGTGATAATAATATATAATTTAATATATGAATACCTTTTTTCTGAATAGAATAACGATACATGTATTTTATATTATTTTACATTGACATTAAAGGCGTCTTGAGAAATGTCTAACATTTAATAAAACTAATAATAGAAAGTATTTGAAGAAAGATATACATATATAATATATAATATATTTAAAAAATGTTTAAACATATTAAAAACAGATAATCAGAGAAAGAAACAGTGTGGTCAACATTTTATTACAAGCAATAGCAATTATGATAAAGTATCTGTTTAAGGTACTTGATTATAGTTATTCTAAGCGTAATGACGCTAATTAACAAGATTTAAATATTTATCAGATCCTCTCTCGACACATTCAAATGCCACGCAATGATTCGATGTAATACGGTGATTATAGCATGGCAAGTGGAGCTAATTGCACGGCTCGTATAGCTACCTGCTTTTTTGCCAACACCGCTCGCAGTGTCATTGACTCGATGACACCATTCATCGGGATCATTAACGTTGCGTCATAATTGGTCGATTCAGGCGATAACGATCGGTGTGTGTGCTTTCAGCACCGAACAATGCAGCATCGTGTCTGCGTAAGTGCTTTGATCCTTTGCGAGCGCGAGCTTTCGTTAGCTCAATGTGACACGGCAGCTCGCGAATCGGGTTTAACAAGCTCGCTTCAACTCCACAAAATTTATTTTGAATTGATTTGTACTTTACGCCTAAAATCAATGCTTTTTGCATCATTAGTTTTGATAATCGTAAAACGTTGCGATCACCGTCTTGTCTGTTCTTACCGAAACTCCTACCGAATTCGTATCGTGCAACTTCGAGGAGGATGTGGACCTGTCACGCGGTTGCTCCAATTTTTGCGAGACGTAGAGACTGTTATTTATTAACGCGCGGAAATAAACGCGCAATTCATTCACGTTAATGACATCTGGTACATTCATAACTTATCGGCAAAATCCGCTTCACCGCCGTTGCAATGAGCAACGGTTTAATATTAGGCACTGATCTGCACGTCCGTGCATTCTGTTACGTAATAGGTGAGAAGAGCAAAATTTTTGCGCGAATTATTACGGCCGTCTTAACTGCGGGAACGCGAAAATTTCGCAACCACGCAACTGCGATTAATCTTTAGGTGTAGTCACGCCGCGTTAAATGGCTTTTTAAATACTATACGATGGATATGTGCACACCTCGCGATATCGCTCCGATATCACTCGGATTCATTTCTGTGTAAAATAAACGTAGCATAATGACGCCATAAATCTCCGGTGAGAAACCTTAATCGAGTTTTTCTGAAAATTTTACTTGCCATTAGCACGTAGCTCTCAATCTTCACTCCTAGCTGCACCTATACTTATGATATTTACAGTCAAAAAATTTATACATTAGGTGTTGCAATACAAATGTTGCTAAAGGCTACGGTGCAAATAATTCAATCGCACGATATCTTCAATGCAAAAAAATTTCGTTAATGTACAATATAAATTGCAGAAGTAACATAAAATACACATCTAGCTAATTGATGTTCCTTATCTGACTTAAACTAAATTTAAATGTTTAATTTATTGGTAACGCGTATACTCATTCGTATGTTTGTTTCATCAAACTTTTACGTTTCACGTATGCGCTAAATATCTTGCAAGAAAGTATATTAACGACGGAGATATAATTAACAAAATTAAACATAAATCAATATTTAATAGATAACAAAGAGCGCGAAATTGAGATCTCGAGCATATCTGCGTGTTCTCGTACGGAGCCTCGATTCGCGCGATACATCTTCATTCCAATAATTAATCGTGGCAGAATAAGGTCTAGCTCAGTTCTCTACCGCGCGAAAATATAGTCATAAATATCGTGGGAATTTTTAATGGAACTCTTCGGTGCTGCACATCCGATGCACACAGTGTTATAATTACTAGTACGATACTTTATGGAATATCGTGAAAGAATGCTTTCCACGATCCAATCGCTTAAAAAGGATTTTTTCCCCAGAACAGCGATTGCCTTTCAATAAAACGGCAGTTATTCTTTGAGACCCCGCGATTCATGGGAATCATGCCTCATAGTAATTTCAAGTTATCGCTAATGCGATGGTACTCTGTGGTTAGCGTGCTATCGCTCTAGTCCGGCCCCTTCTAGCTTTTTAAATGCCGCTACCGTACCTGTTCTCGTATCATCCGCGTAGGGAATATGATTCTGCCGATGAAATGAGAAGTGGCCTTCAGCCTAATCTTAATCAGGCAATTTAGAAAACGGAAATTTGCTGATTGTACTCTTATCCGAACATTCGAGGAATTTTGAGTGACTATTAGTTTCAATTAACATAAATCGCTTGTTTTAATTAAAATGAAAAAGTTATTTAAGAAAATAATGTAACTAGGAATTGCATGTGTAAAAAAAGGCTGCTTAAGTTTTCGTTGAAAAACTATATCTTTTCTGTATTAGAAAATAATTCTACAATCTGAAAAATCTAAAATAATAAATAAATAAAATATATACGTGAATTTTCTGAGATATGTGTTTAAAAATACGTTTGATTACAGTTAAAGATTTTTAAAAGACTAAAATAGATAAGCTTATTAACAGAGATCCTTTTAACAAACGTGAAAAGAAATAATCTGAAAGATTAATGCAATCAAATGCTATCGATTGCTAACGAGCGATTAAAGCGAAATAAATTACCTGATATTAGAATAATGGTAAAGTGAAACACGCGATCGTGAATCGCATAAGTTATTCCTCTATTCCACCCCGCCGCTCCCCATGCGCATCTATTATTAATTCGCGACTCCCTCATAAAGATTCAGGTTCAGGAACTCACTACGAGTCGCCTGGTGAATTATGTAGTCGGGTGCCACCGGCGCCGATATTTAAAGGCAGCTATCACGAATGGATTTACGCATAATTCCAGCGTGTAATTCCGCGCTTTTAACGAGGTAACGGTCGGACCGTGTGTCAGTTTTAATCCGCCGTGTCTGGTAAATGCCTTTTAATCGTGATCTTATGTCGCGATTTGGCTCGCGTCGAAACGACGCTAATACTCTCCAACAAGCATTTTTAATGGGCTCGCCTGTCTCGTGCGCAGCTACTTTCCGCGGTTGTCCTAAAATATTGCATTGCTTCGATACTATCGCTATCGGCTAATTAATGAACGGCAATGAATGCGCGCTCCAAAGCTGTGTTTCATTGATGTTAGATACAGCGGAATTATTTTCCTTTCCAGGAAGAATATAATCTTGCATCTTATCAAAATGAAATCACCGATAGCAGTCGCAATAGCACATTACAGGAGCAATGTTACAGTTGCAATATTATAATATATGTAAATCGGTAATAGCTTCTAAGGAGAACCGATACACTTTTTTCCTAATTTGATGCTATGTAAGCGCTGTGAGCTTTCACTTCCACATTTGCCTTGTTTTACTCTGTCAAGTATAGCTCCAGGTGACAAATAAATTGCATCATTGCGTCAGTGATTATACGAGGAAATTGACTGAGCCTTTCGCGGGTGGTGGAATACACAATTTCCGTTTCACTAGGTAATATCAGCCCTATCGATTCTCATGACTGATGTATTGAATCACAAACAATCGATAGATCGCGAGATCTGTGTTATTTGGAAAATTACTCGCGCGACTTACGAGAGATCCGGTACGTATCGTACAATAACGGCGCATTGTTACGACATAAAATACGGAAGCCTTCCGGCAAACGCAACTTGTCATCACAATAATGCAATACCTGCATTTGATTTTTATTCCAGTTCGGATTAGAGAAACAATTATCTCGTTAGTCGCATGCAATTTGCTGCATGGTGCAATTGAAGATAATTGAGATATTTATAACAGCATTCTAAATATCTGCTACGGGGTTATAGATAGTGAACTTTAAAGAGATTTTACAGATCGTAATACATAATATCTTCGAGTCTACTTTGGAAAAGACACGCTTTATTAATGCGCATTACAATCGCAACTATTATTTTACTGTTGGGTTTCTTTTCTTCAAACATGCTTTGAAAAACGCAAAATACACTTTTATCAGCTATGCCTAATTGTTTAGGAATTTCGTTGAACAATATTATTTTTTAAGAAAATTTTTTCCTACAAAAGTAAAGTTATACTCTCTAAATTTTTTAGAGTGAAATTTTCACTCTAATCATGGAGTCATTGGCCAATTCACCCCATGTGGAGTAAATATTCACTCCAATAAAGTGAATTCATTCATTCTAAGAGAAAAGACGAAAAATTTCATTCTTATTTTTGAAGTAAACTTTACTTCAAAAATTAATGAAAGATGTTCCATGACATTAGGACGTTATTATTAATGATATTTCTAGTAACGCGTGCGTGTAAAGTTTAATGTATCTGCATATGAGACATGTTGCGTGCGTGCGTATACGTGTGCTGTGTGTGTGCGTGTATCGCTGTTCGTCTCGCGCCTCTCGCCGCTCGTCTACCGTCGCTCGATGATACCGCCTCTCGCCACTCTTAGGCGCTTGCCGCGGCCTACTCACGATTTTCCGCGCGCTTATTCGCTTAGACATTATCATTAATAACTCAATAACTATTGTGAATTTTACAAAATGGTATAGGATTTTTCTTCTCAGTTTGACCCACTCTATATCCAGTTTCCGGGTGCGAACTTTTATACCGGACACCTTGTATACATATGTATATTATTAATTTAATGAATAATACATATGAATATTATATTATTATTAGGTAACTGTGAGAAAAATATATTAGTATTTATCAAAATGTTTGGAAAATCATAAGAATTATGAAAATAATTTAGAATAATTACAGATCATAAAAACGGTAAGAATCATGATGATACTCCCTCTAGTAGCGCCATGTCTACCCCCACTCGGTATTATCATAGAGACAGCGTTGGTGCTCTGCCCCCGACTAATCAGAGAGCTAGCAGGTATAACTGGAAGGGGCAGCGGGCCAATCACGCACTGACCAATCACCGCGTCGATACGAGACACCGTCCGAAAGAGGCCATACCCTTACCTAGAAGTCTTGAAATACCTACTCGCTAATATGCTTTCCTAATACTTCAAAACCGATTTTACCGAGGTTTTGACGTAGAAAAATTCAATTCTCATATATCTCTCGCGAGTTCATAGTCGTCTGTGACTTTCCAGAAATCGCTTCTGTTACGCGGGAAGCATGTTGAGCGTGGAAGTCGTCGATGATACTCTAGTAGCGCCATGTCTACCCCCACTCTATATTATAGAAACGGCGCTTATGCCCAGCCCTCGACCAATCAGAGAGCTAGCAGATATAACTGGAAGAGGCAGCGGGTCGGCAAGCACTGACGAATCACCGCGTCGAAACGAGACACCGTTTGAGAGCAGCCACACCCTTACCCAGAAGTCTTGAAATATCTACTTACTAATCCTGCTTTTCTAATACCTCAGCCGACTTTGCAGAGGTTTTCGATGCCGAGAAT
>VBVR01002162.1:1850-24519 GCA_011638315.1 Tetramorium parvispinum
CTTTAAAATAGAGACTTCAAGCTTCAAAATAAAAAAAAATTTTTTCAAATATGATAAGTTTTTGCGAAGTTACGATTATTTGAAATTGAGTAAAATTTCGGTATAAATTTTTGTTGCGTTAATTTTGTTGCGCAGTGTATATATCATTATAAAATTAGCCTACTAAAAAAATTTTTATCTCATAAATGATCATCACAATTAATGATCATCAATAATTGGTCTTATATAATACTCTATCGTTATTCTACATAAAGGTGAGCTATCTAAAAAAGGACTGTGCGTGAGAGAAAATTTCAACGTAATCTTACAGAAGTTCACGAAATATATACTTCCATCTTCGTGTGAACAATAGCGCGCGAACTTTTTAATTACATAGCGGAAAAGAATGTAACATCAGTGAAAGGTACGTTGTAGTCACAATGATGTCTTTTTACGAAATTTTACGAGCTTACGTGATTTGAGAAACGCAACGTAAAAAGTTGACATTAATTTTTTTGAAATATTTTAGAAAATAATGCAAAAATCGAGTTCCATGAAATGTATATTTGCTCCGTTTGTGCCAATTATTATATGGGAGTAAATTGAAGTAAAAGGAAAAGAAAAAAGTTCGGATTACTCTTTCCAATTTTATATTTCACGATGTTATTTCGTAGAACGATCCTATTTCTATAATGTAGAATTTTTTTAAAGTAGTAATAATTTTCTTAAAAACACTGCACCAATGTTACATACAAGTTTTATACGCTCATAAAAACTTATGATTTGGGCAATGTTTATGACTCTGAGCAAATTTAAGTACTACTACAGAGATAACTTTAATTAATCTTTTCTATTTGTTTACCCTTGTTTCTTTAAATTTAAAACGTCAAACTTTTTAAACTCAAAAAATCAAAAACTCTTTCCTTACATTATTAAATTTTCTGACATCTCTAGTCTCGATTTATTTTGACAAGTCCTATGAGAACTTGGTTTTAATGACGATCTAGGATGCAAGATTTAATTTCCGCGACAGCGGGACATTCTAGGAAGCCTCTGCCTCCGGGCTTAAACGAAATACTCCTGGACCGATACTTCCATGACGGGAAGACCAACGACGTAGCCGTGGATTACGCCGCACAGATTATACAACAGGGAAGAGATCACGGCTTGCCGCCTTATGTTAGATGGCGAAGTTTCTGCGATTTACCGGATATCACTGACTTTCAGGATCTTAAAGGCACAGTGACCAAAGATACTATCGAGAGACTTCGAGCAGTCTACAAGTAAGATGAAATATAGGGTGAGATATAATAATAAGGATCGCCATATAACTCGCATTTTTTATGCCACGTTAAAATCAACATCTTTCTCTTTCATCTCTCTTTCCATTTTTCTCTTTCTTTCTCGTGATTTAAAATAAATCATTCTGTTATAAGATTTTACAATGATTGATATTTTTAATTCAAGAGATTTCTAAAATATTACAATCTACAAATTTTATTACTAAATATTCTATATTTTTGTTTAATTTATAGAAATTTAGAAGACATAGATCTGGTAACTGGAGCACTTTCGGAAGCACCAATTTCTGATTCTGTTCTTGGACCAACATTCCTTTGTTTATTAGGGCGAACATTTCGAAATGTTCGTTTAGGTAAATATAACTTGCATTTGCATTTTATGATATGTACTCTATATAAAATAGTTTTGAATAATTAGCTTGAAATAAGGTATTTAGAATTTTATTATATGATGATTTTTTAAAATATAGGTGACAGGTATTGGTACGAAAATGGAAATACTCTTGGTTCATTTACGACAAGGCAGTTGGAGGAAATACGAAAAAGTACAATGGCACAAATTTTATGTCGCAATGGAGATAGGCTACAATGGATGCAACCGAGAGCTTTTATTTTAAAAGATCCATTCTTGTAATTATATCAATTTTTAAATAATATCTATTGATTAATTTTGATGGATAGACTGATTATGATATAAATATATATTATTGACTAATAATATGTCAATTTCAAAGAATAAAATATTAAATTTAAATTTAATTTTTTAGGAATGATATGACAAATTGTACGATTCATACAAAGGGAGCTATGGATTTTGCAGCTTGGAAAGAAAGGACAGATACAATTTAATCAAAATCTTATATTCGATCGTCGAATTTTAATGTTGCTCATATTAAACAATATTGTTCCTGATTACATTAGAGATATGTTTGAAATCAGTACCGTAATTGTTATTCTTATATTAATTTGGAAATTCTGTTATAACTAAAAAATAGTTGATTAGAAATTTTCTTAATTTGATTTCAAATTTGATAAAAAGATATTCCATTAAAAAAATTTTACTAAGTAAATTATTAGTAACAATTAAAAATAAAAAAGGAATTATAGTATTATCTGTTTTATGGAGAGAAATTTAACGATGATAACATGCATCGAGTTTTAATACCTCATGTAACAAAAAAGAACTGTTTATAATGATCTCCATCTCATTTTTAACGCACATTTGTTAATACACGTTTTGTTGTGCTACTCGTTATAATTTTATTGCAAATATTGTTACTGCAGTTTCGAGTTGTCTAAACTTTAAGATTACGAATATTTTTTAAATATGTTCGGATTATAAATATTCAAAAATATAAAAAAATTTCTAAAATATATGTAACTTGAGAAGTTTGTAATATGTTATGTGATGTAACGTATTAGGACGTGCATACATACAGCTTTATATTTTAATTAGCAATAACGATGAAGATGGAGTAATATACCGAAAAATATATAAAATTCATGTGAATATGCGAATAATTCGATCGATCGAATTAAATATTTTTTGTAATATATAATGTCCTATACTTCGAATGAGTTTAGTCTCAGAAGAATTTTAACTTATTTTAACTTTGATGTGTATTGCTTTGATACACATATGTTATTGCTGCTCTAAATAAAATTATTTAACAGTATATAATATGTGTATTATTTATACAAAAAGGATATTAATGATATAATATCCGTAATAAAAGAAGAAATATTATAGTGGTTATATTTTTTACTGTATAATATACAAAAATAAATAATTTCATCTCATATGGATGATTGTTAATTAACACTGTAGCATATATATTAATAAACATAAATAAAAGTTTATTAAAAAATATTTTACTTCACGCTATCCTAGAATCTAGATAATCGCCCATTGTTTTCTTGTTTATAACAATCATTCAGTTATCATCATATCGAACTCAATACATCGTTTTGAAATCCGGAAATTCACATGTACTGATAAAGAATTCCGACTATTTGCTTCTAGTTTTTCGATTTAGCTCGCGTGCAGGCGCTCTGGGGGCAATATCAAACTGTCGCGTAATAATTACGTTATCTTGCCTAGAAGTAGCTACGTAACTTCGTCATTTTTAACATTTCTGATAATGCGTATAACGTATGACTTCCTCTCCGTTCGGTAAATCGTAGAACATTCGGGATGTTTCGCGATTACGGAAGTGGTAGGGTGACTGTATAAGTTCACCATTGGTGTATTCCATTGGAGCCCCACTAAGACGCAAGCGATTCGTGAATACGCGCGTGTCCATTATCCAGTCTTTGGAGTGGATGCGCCGTGAGATGCGCGCATGGTATATGTATCACGGGCTTGTACGGAACTCAGAGGAGTTGCATCACTACACGTGAGGCTGGGCGCACCGCGTTCTTTGCTGATTTTTTTGCTGAAATTCTATCGATAGAAGGCCGAGATGTTGACCGTCGCAAGATTACTAAACCGCAGCTACACCGGCGTTGCCTGCGATCTCGCCAGGAAACAACAATTCAGCACGATTTTGAAAAATGTAAGTGCGATAATGGTATCACGTTCCTGTGGCTTTTCCTAGCTTGCAATCGTCACTATTTGCATGTCGTCTAATGAGAAGTGAATCTTAATAGATGGTGCTCTCTTGTCATCTTATGCGAACGATCCTAAATTACTTCGCGATCATGCATCACGTGAAATTTCTACCGCACATTAATTTCGTCACCACGCCGATTTTCGAGCCGGCACGTGAATGGATTGCCACCTCACATTTAACAAATGCTTTTAGGTCTTCTAATGTCGATGATATTGTCAATTTCTCTATGTTATTTCATTTTTTATTGCTACAACTACTACAAACTAACTAGAGTCAATTTTATAGGTTGGATTAGAAAGGTTTAATCGTAGATTTTTTTCTGTAATTGAACTTAACCTTTTTTATATTAAGAAAATGTAATTTCCGCGAAAAAATAATATATATTTTGTTAATTTCTTATCTCATTTATTTTAAATATATATAATTTATATTAATAAAAGTTATAAGTATATTTTTTCTAAATTTTGTTTTATCTTGTAAAATATTTAATAATGTTATATATGTAATCTTTTTGTATATAATAAAATACTTTCTTAGATTGCTAAATAGGGTATATTGAGGTATACGTATTATATTTTGTACTTTTAACATTTTAGGCTGCAGCTCCAACAGTCACTGTACCACACCGATTTACCGATACGCAACAGTATCGGTTTAAGTAAGTAATAAATATGAAATTAATAAGTAATATGTTTTCTAGTTTTACAGCAATTTTTGATTTATTTATTTTTATTTTTAAGATCGGAAGGTGTAAAGGGCGCAGTTATCGGAATAGATCTTGGAACCACTTTTTCTTGTGTAGCAGTGATGGAGGGCAAGCAAGCTAAAGTTATAGAAAATGCTGAAGGCTCTAGAACTACTCCATCTTATGTTGCTTTTACGAAAGGTTATTGTTAAATTATATTAATATTTAAACTTTTTTGCGATTATCAATTATAATTAGCCCTGCACGATAAATAACAGAAAAATTTACGAGTTATAAGATTTTTTTCTTATAAAGTTTTATCAATTTTGCAACAAATAATTTGTTTTTTATCAGATAACGAACGTTTAGTTGGCATGCCTGCAAAACGTCAAGCAGTCACGAATTCTTCTAATACATTTTATGCAACGAAAAGATTAATTGGTCGGAGATTTGAAGATCCTGAAGTAAAAAAGGATATGCAAGTATCTTGTTGATATTTATACGTTATATTGCAATAAGACTATATTTGTTTTAATGTATAATGTGTTTTTATAGGAAAAGTGTAACGTACAAAATTGTAAAAGCATCTAATGGAGATGCATGGGTTCAAGGTGCTGATGGAAAAATGTACTCTCCCAGTCAAATTGGAGCATTTGTACTTATGAAAATGAAGGAAACTGCTGCGGCTTATTTAAACACTCCAGTAAAGAATGCTGTTATTACTGTACCAGCATATTTTAATGATTCGCAACGACAAGCGACAAAGGATGCTGGTCAGATTTCTGGATTGAATGTACTTCGTGTAATTAATGAGCCTACTGCAGCTGCACTTGCTTATGGCATGGACAAACAGGAAGATAAAATGTAAGAAGATATATTATATTGATACACAATATGAAAAATGTTCTTTTGAAAATAATGATGCTGATTTTTCGTCTCTGAAGATATAATATAGATATATCTCGTGCTGAAATACTTTACTGAAAATTGTGTTTTACATTTCTTACATTTTGTAGAAAATAAGGCAAATATGATTAATGTGTATTATTTATTTTTCAGTATTGCTGTTTATGACTTAGGTGGAGGTACTTTTGACATTTCAATTTTAGAAATCCAGAAAGGTGTCTTTGAAGTAAAATCCACAAATGGAGATACATTTTTGGGGGGAGAAGATTTTGACAATGCATTGGTTAATTACCTTGTATCTGAATTCAAAAAAGAGGTACAGATTTTCTTTTAACTAAATGCAATTATTTATATATTTATTCGTTAAAGTAAATTTAATAATTGATTTGATGAAATAATGCAGCAAGGTATAGACGTGACTAAAGATGCAATGGCAATGCAAAGGTTGAAAGAAGCATCAGAAAAGGCTAAAATAGAATTGTCGAGTTCTCTCCAAACGGATATAAACCTTCCCTACCTTACTATGGATTCTAGTGGACCAAAACATTTAAATCTAAAGTTGTCCAGAAGTAAATTCGAAGGTCTCGTAAATGATCTGATTAAGCGTACTATTCAACCATGTCAGAAAGCGCTTTCTGATGCCGAAGTATCAAAATCTGATATCGGGGAAGTTTTATTGGTCGGTGGAATGACCAGGGTTCCTAAAGTACAACAAACAGTTCAAGATATATTCGGCAGACAACCATCAAAAGCTGTAAATCCGGATGAAGCCGTAGCTGTTGGTGCTGCAGTACAAGGAGGTGTACTTGCAGGAGACGTAACAGACGTTTTGCTTCTTGATGTTACACCTTTGTCATTAGGTAAAATCGTTATATTCGAATTATTCTATCATTTTATATATACAATATTATGATGTTATTAGACTAATCTTCTCTCTGATAGTAAATGAAGACATTGATTTACTGACCATTCAACTAACATTTAATTAACAAATGAACTTACAGTGTGATCCAGTAGTATAAAAACATGTCTAAATTTTTTTTAGGTATCGAAACACTTGGTGGTGTGTTTACGAGATTAATTTCGCGCAATACAACTATACCTACGAAAAAGAGTCAGGTATTTTCTACCGCAGCGGATGGCCAAACACAAGTCGAGATTAAAGTTCATCAAGGCGAACGAGAAATGGCTGGTGATAACAAACTCTTAGGACAGTTTAGTCTTGTTGGTATTCCACCTGCACCAAGAGGTGTACCACAAATAGAAGTAACGTTTGATATCGATGCAAATGGTATAGTACATGTATCAGCCAGAGATAAGGGAACCGGCAAAGAGCAACAAAGTACGAAAATTTTCTATCTATTCATATGTATTATGTTAAAAACATTTAACTATAATGATGCCTATATTTTTCGTCTCTGAAACTTACTTTAAAATCAAGTGAGAAGTTGTAGACTACATTCAACTGAATTATTACTATAATTAATGATTAATTACATTTTTTATGAACATATTCTAAATCTGTGATTCTTTTTACAGTTGTAATTCAATCTAGTGGTGGCCTTAGCAAAGATGAAATTGAAAACATGGTTAAGAATGCCGAACAATACGCAAAGGCAGATAAAGTTAAGAAAGAAAGAGTTGAAGCTATTAATCAAGCAGAAGGGATTATACATGACACAGAATCAAAGCTAGAGGAATTTAAAGCGCAGTTACCACAGGAAGAGGTATAATATTATTGCTTTTAATATTTTTTACGAGAGAGATTTTGATATTTATTGCTTTTGTTTGTCTTATAGTGTGACAAGCTTAAAGAATTAGTTGCAAAACTGCGAGACATTTTGGCTAAAAAAGATGATGTGGATCCTGAAGAAATAAAGAAGCAAACAAACGAACTCCAACAAGCAAGCTTGAAATTGTTTGAAATGGCATACAAAAAGGTACTTAATGTAATGAATTACACATGAATTACATAAATTATGCTCTATATTAACTTAAAAACTATTATTAAACATGTTGATTTTACAGATGGCAGCAGAAAGAGAAAGTCAAAACCAATCACAACAGGAACAACCTGAAGGCGAGAAGAAGGAAGAAAAAAATTAATTTTAATTAGATAATTTTTGTTTTATACAAAAGGAGAATAGATTCCATTCACATACACTCTATAAGCGTTGCTGTTCTGCAAGCTCAAAGGAACCATTTATTCTAGTTGAAGAAAAACAAATATAAACTAAATTTTGATATTTTGCGCGAACCGACTAGAAATAAAGTATTCTTCATGAAAAGAGGGAGAAAGAGCAACTTGTCGTATTGGTTCTGATATAACAATTTTATGGTATTTATATAATTATATGTATATTTTTTATAAATGATATTTTCTTGCATCCTAAATATGAAACAAAATTATTTTTTATTTCTTGTGAGATCCAGAGAATAACAGTTAAGTTTCGCCAAGTTTATTAAAAAAATAATGTGTCTATTTCACATGTAGTAATAATGGCCAATTTTTTGAAGTTGGGCCAGTCAAGTTTGACATGAAATAATAAATTGTGTACATAGTTGATCACTTGTATAATGTAACTAACGCAAAATGATCATTTTTGTGCAGCCTACGAAACATGTGCAGAATATCAAGATATTTACCGTTATAATAATAATAATAATAATAATTGTAAAATGACTTGTACCAAAAATATGGAAATAATTTGTTAACCAACTTGCTATAGTAGAATGCTATGTAGCACATACAGTGAATAAGTATGAGATGAGAACATAGAATTGAGAGAGAATGAGATGAGTGTTCCTGTGCAAATTTACTTTGTAAACAATATACAATACATAGATTACCGTAGAGAATATTGTTATATTGTAATGTAATCAATTTGATTTCTTTTTTATTTAAATATCTTACATCACAACATTAAATTTTATAGTTTCGTTCTGTTGTTCAATAAATTTTCTGAATTTAATGTATGGAATTAATTTTTTATTAAAGTTTAAAGCAAATAATGTTCCCACCCTAATGTATTTCAAATTTCTGTAATTTTTCTAGACAGCATCTTGTTAAAGTAAATTTGAAAATCAATAAGAGATATGCAGTTCACTCATTTTTTTAATATGTATCTTTCTCGTAGATGTATTTATGCATTGTCGTCATTGATAATAAATTTGTTCTTTATAACTGCACTTCTTGTACTTTTTATTTCTCTTTCCATCCAACTGGATATCCATTTCACGTTTGAACGTGAAATGGATAACGCAGTGCTTCTATAAAGACGTCAATGCCGGTCCGATAATTATGCTTTATGTATAAATTAAATATGAGAGGTTGAATATTAAAAGAGTATATAAAATATTATATTTAAGTATACGTAAGTATATTTTTAGTTAATCACGATATATAAGTATCTAGACAAGATGCAGACTTGCTAATATCTATCTTCATTTTTATATCTTCAAATATAAAGACACATAACTATATTGTGATTAATGTAGCGAGTAACAAGTAGATTTCTACATTGTAGAACGTGTATTGGAGCTGACCGGAGTGCGAATTTGGAGTGTGAATTAGGTTAGGATTCGTCAAAGACAACCTTCGCAATCCTGTTAGCACCTTCTACGATAACAGAACCTTACATTAAAGTAGAAAAACATGTCTGACGATGAGAAAGATAGTTCTGATGATGAATTAAATTGTGGCGATGATCATGAGAAAACATCGTGGACTTTGTTTAAAGATCGCGAAGAGTGGAGTGATGTGATTCCTTTACCCCAGGATGACGGTCCTCATCCTGTTGTATCAATCGCATATTCCGAAAAGTGTGAGTATATATATTCTACAAATTATATAATTATAATTTTTTAGCTATATTTTATAAAACGTACGAAACAATACGTATTTTCTCTATTATTATATAAATTATGTAAATTATTCCATAAAGAGATTTGGTCTCAATAAATTATCTTCATGTGATGTTAATTTTTAGTTAAGGATGCCTACGATTATTTTCGTGCCATACTAAAGTCAGGTGAAAAGTCAGAACGCGCATTAGCTTTAACAGAAGCCTGTATATGGCTTAATCCGGCCAATTATACCGTATGGCAATATAGAAGGGAGATAATTAAAGCTCTTTCAAAAAACTTGCACGAGGAACTAAAATATACAGATCGTATGATCAAATTTAATTCTAAAAATTATCAAGTTTGGCATCACAGAAAGATCATTGTTGAATGGCTGCAAGATCCTAGTGAAGAATTATCGTTCATAGAAACTGTTTTATGTAAAGACGCTAAGAATTATCACGCTTGGCAACATCGTCAGTGGTGCATACAAACTTTCAAGCAAGTATATCTGTATATAGAATATGTATAAAACAATATTTTTTATTATAACTGAGACATGTGTATATACATATATGATTATGGTTGCAGTTTATACGATAACGAATTGGAATATGTGGAACAATTGTTAAATGAGGATGTCCGTAATAATTCTGCTTGGAACCAGCGCTACTTTGTAATAAGTAATACGACAAAGTTTGAGCAAGAAGTGATAGATAGGGAAGTTGATTTTGCTCTGGAGAAGATTGAGTTGGAAAAAGGAAATGAGAGTGCTTGGAACTATTTAAGAGGGTATTTATTCCTGTTATATCAAAGATTTAATTAGAAGAAAAATGATATTTTAATTTAATTATTATTCATAAATTATGTTTTTAGAATATTGTTACATCATAGCAAAGGCTTAGGTTATAATGAAAAAGTAAGACACAAATGTGAAGAAATGTATAAGGAAGGATGCCGCACTAATCATTTATTGGCCTGTATGATTGATATTTGTCAAGAAAGATATCCATCTGATGAAACCCCGTCCTCTTTGTTTCATATTAATTTTGCATACGAGGTAAGTTTGTTTTTATAATATTATGCATTTTGTAATTCTCATTTGTCATTCCTAATATACGTACTTATTCTTTAGCTGTGCAAGGATTTATCGAAAAAATATGATACAATAAGATGCCGGTATTGGGATTATATAGCTAGCCAGCTAGCAATAAAATTGAAAACAGACTCTTCGGATTAACAACTACAACAATCTTGTAGTGTAAATTGTTAAAAAAAATTTTAGATAATATTTTATATATCAATCTATACGATTGATATTTTGGCCTCTTTTACCTACAAGTATATGTATACTGTAAAATTCTACAATTTATATTATTTTTTTTGTAAACTAAGAGAAATAGCATTTATGATTTTAAAGTATATAACCCATATAATACAATTTGTTAAATTCCGGGGTTATATCAAATAAAATGTAGGATTATTAAACTATACAAAATCCTATTATGTCAATATTGTTAATTTAAATAAAATAATCTCTACCATCATGCATTTTTTTATGATTTTTCTATATAATATATTTCGAATAATGATATAATTTGGATTTTTAGATTTCTGGATTTTTAGAAACGCTATTTTCTTCACTAGTCGATGATAAATTCGATTAATTTAAGTTGAATTAATTTAATAGCATCAGTGATACAATATTAAAGTTCGTTATTTTTATGAGATTTTGTATAGCTTTTGTAATTCGTATATTAGTGCTTTCTTGACATGTGTTATTTTTATTAGAATAAAAATCCAAGTAAAACGTAAGAAACCGAAACATGTTGAAAATATAAATAGACCAAATGCATCGTTAAGGCCTTAATATAATAATGGTAAATAGAAAACAACGGATGATATTATTGTATAACATGCAAACGTAATATATTGTTTCACTCACCAGTTGAAGTCTATTGCAGTCTGCTTCGCGCCAGCCCGTTGCCTAATTCCACTTTAGAAGTTTTCCATCAGTTTTATCCAGCGAATTATAAATATCACACACGCACACATATAATATTTAATTATATACACGATTGAATAAATTTCAAATATTTCGCGCACTTTATTTCCAAATTCACTTCACTTTCAAAAAATCCATAAATACATATGTATATTACAATTTTGCCACGCCGTATTAGATGAAATACAATGCACTTTATTCCGTAATGCGTTCGCACATATGATTAATTATTATCAATTATATCTGTATAGCGGATTTTTCATTAGATGGGCTTTAATATTCTTTCTCTATATCAAGTTATGTCTAGAAATTTCAAAATATCAAAATCCGTCACTAACTGTTATTTGACTATATTATATGATGATGTAACAATTAATATTCTTTTAGCATTAGGCTTACATTTTTGAAATATTTAAAAAAATTTTCAATTAATTCATGCATATACTTTTGTAAACGTAATAATTATAATATCAATTACACAGCAATTTCACGCTTCTAATTTGCAAGAACATTTGTATATACAAGCAGTGATCGCGGCTAATACAGAAAATGATTGCAATTACTGTCAATTGTTACACGTATAAATACAACACGCTCATGGAAATAATAATGCTACGATCGCACGAAGTCTATTTGACGAAACTTTCATATTCAAAATGCAAAAGTATCATGTCGGTAAAGAAACTTGCACGTTACCAACACGACATAACTGCAAGCAAGTGACGCTACAGTTACATGGAAGTCACTTAACGAAACTATCGTAAGTTCAAATTACGTACATGTTCGGCATACGAGGATCAAGTGGCGGATTTTCCATCAAGCGCGGTGGATATGTACGATGTAATCGCGAGGATTCGGACATCGGACAAGCCACATCTAATGAGAAGCACGCCAAGCATTCTCGCGCTCTGATTTCTTGGAAGAAGCATAAGGATCATTTTCGCGTGATTAGAATTCGCGTCATTGGAATTTGTACTCACTGTAAGTGCAATGATTTCAAATCGCGAAGCAGGCATCGATCACGATCGATGAAGCGACGCTGATCGTGAGAGTCTGTGATAACCGATATGCTCCGATGATCGCCCGTCTTCACTTTAATCGACACTCCCGACGAAAATTCGCGCTCACTGCGCACCTTCGACGGACGAAATTCGCAATTGATTTCGGATCGCGATCGTGCTCCGCGTTCGTACGTAATGATGCGCGGAGACTGCTGTAACGGCCGTCAGAGGCGCCTGGCGTCGAGGCTTTTGATAATGAGGTAATTTGAAAATTGAATAATTTGAATTCTCGTTAAAAATCAGATGCTTTCTACATGCTTTTTAGCAAATTACAATCATTAATCTCATTCCGTTATACCGAATTGTATCCCATTCCGATCTTTCTTGATCTTTATGAAGATTTGCACAAATAAAGAATAATTTACTTGAAAAGGCAGATTGTCCTTGTTCAAATTTTATGTCGAGAGATCGCGTGATCGCTACGTACGTCATTTTATTTTAGATATAGTCAATTAAAGTCGATTCTGAGACAACTCAATGCTTTACTGAATTTACACGATTTGTATGAATAATCATAACAAATATGAATGGAATAATGAAAAGTTTATAAATATATTGCATCTAGTGATATAACAGCGCAAACTTTATATTTAATATATTAAAAAGAAAATCGTACACAATCAAAATACACTTAATTATAAGGATTGACGGTACAAGCAGAATTGAAAAAAAATTGTTTATGTCTTTTCCTTGATACTAGCATCAGATTATTGTTAGATAAAATTAAATTGTGCATTATTGAATGAAACTGCGCAATTGACATTTAATCTTTCTATTTTTTATGATCAGTCTTTAAGAATTTCATTGGTGTTTTTATACATCGTTTTATATATCATATTCGATAGCGCTAATTTCCTTTTTATGAAATATAATGATACTAGAAGTAAAACGGAAATGACAACACTCATATACATTGGTTATCTATTTTTTATTTATAAAATACATGCCTCCGAGATATAGTACAATAAATAATCTGTAATAATTGCGAGACAACAATTAAGTTTCGAGATAAAAATGACGCGAAACACAAAATTTTTAACAGACGATAGACATAACGTTTCATGTACAATAAATCTCTCCAAATGAGTACGATAATGTAAACAGTTTACGCGTGTCACTAATAATCACCTTTTCGGACAATATCGATAAAACATTCGAAGCGAGAATTAGTTTTCATTGCAAGAAAGCGACGGCAGTGACTGCGTTGCTGCAAATCAAACACTTCACGCTTCTTTTTCCCTCGAAATCTGCATACAAAGAAGAGCTACGTTTAAGCAAATCATGCTTAGTGTTTAACATAAATGGTGACACGTATCGATGACTGAAATCCAACGAAATAACGATGCAAATGTAGCCGAAGATAAGAGACAAAATGCAAGTACTTAACATGTAGCTCGGGTTGAAAGGATATAACGTCGTACCCATCTATCCTAACATTTAACAATCAACATCCAAACAATTACTCCTTTATGCGCTCTTCCTCGAGTGGAAACATACCATCTTTGTTAACAGAACACATTAAATTGGCCATGCAGCATTTTTTTTACAACGAGACGTAATACGGTGTCGTTGATCGTGACTCGCAATTTCGATATCGCTACCAAAGAAGATTGCTTCCACCTGGGTATCGGCGAGCCGTTAAAGCTATGAGATACGTAGTCTTACCACAAGTATATACACATACTTGATTTACACTGAAAATATATGAATATCTCTTGTCTGTTGCTTTTTATAATCTGTTTAAAATCCGTCATAGTTTAACATCATATAGTTTCTCTGTAACTTTGTTATGTTCAGTACGCGATGCTTGAGAAACCGCGTGATACTTTGCAGCACATTACCATGATACATACATATATTTGTCGTAAAATAAGTACAATGATTTCGAGTAAACAAGGATGCTTTTAGATAATCAATAAAAAATAATCTCATAGTGTTATTCTACTCTTTAAAATACTCTTAATTGGTTACTTTAGAAGCTATAGATAATAAATATAATACTGTACATAATCTTTTTCTTTGTTTCAACGTAATTATTTTCAGAAAATTTTTAACTTACTTTTATTTGAACACAAAAATTCAAAAAAATATCAATTCAATTAAAAAATGAATTTTCTAATTTTATACGACGATATAAATGTATCGCTGGTGCCTTATTTTATATATTTTATATACAATCATAACTTTCTGCATGCACGCCGTTTCTCATACCTCGCGTAACACAGTTAGGCGCTATTCTGTTAAGTTCTCGTTTATTTTCCCCGTTATGAATATATAATCTATGATTGGACCATCCGTCAGCTAGTACGCGTACAACCCGACCATTATCTTTCATTTTCTACCTAATAATTCTTCTTAAATATAACTCACGTCTTCACAAACAACGAATGCTACGAATCCTCGCTTTGGTACTTCTGCCGTTTGCGTTTTTACGTCACTTTCACAGATCAATTTCATATTGTATTTTCTCTGTCCAGCAGCTATAATATCTAAAATAGATACCACCGATAGTACCCTCGGTGAAGACTCAACTATCTACAGAGAAGAGATAGATTTTGATAGATAGATCCTTGAATTCTATTCGAGTATAGTATTTCTATGTTAAAAGAGTCAAGATAGTAGTACTTGCAGAGCTTTATAGCCTTGTAGCTGAACTAGCTACATGTAGATAGTATCCACGTGATAGAGTCGGTCAAAGAGATGCTTTATTCTTTTATTTTTTCCGATTTTTTGCTCATTGTAAATCGTGACATAAATTTTAAGAGCAATGCAACCAAAAGTCTGCCAATTACGTATTAGTATTAGTCACATTAAGTTATGCAAAACTTTTGAATGATAGATAGTTGCGAGAAATAGCTTGATTTTATGCAAATATCAATTTGCGTATACACATTGAATTTCACTTATTTTGTTTTTCGAATTTTTTTTTTATATTAGAGACGTATATCAGAGACGTGCAGCAACAATACGTGAAGAAATATTTATTAATAATTTTTTAAGAAATGTGCTGTTTTTCTCAAGTTTAATTTATTGGATGCAACTTGCAGTTCGTTTTTGAAAGTTTATGTGACTAATATGACATTAATATCAATAAATATTAATTTAATATTATTTTCTAAAATATATTTAATCTCTACCAGAAGCTAAGATGACGTTTATTTCTTATTCATAATCATAAAACGATATAAAATAATTTGTTATAAGAAAATACAATTGAAAATAATAATATAATAAAATTAATATTGTTTTTATGAAAAATTTGAAACGCTATGTGCACTTTTATCTTGATTAAATAAAGGAATATAGCGAATATATGTATGATTTATATAAATTATATATGAGGTAGCACAATAGCAATCCGATCAATATAGAATATAAGAATATAGAATTCGTAATTCCTACATCAGAATTATGTTAAATACATATAACAATTTTATATTTTAATAATTAGATTGATCAAATAATTTTCATTTCTACTTTGAAGCAGTTGCCAATTATTTAAAATAATTAAATTACTTTCAGACAGCCATTTCAAATACAGCCTGAGGAAAATGAGAAAGTATTACCCTAATATTATATATTTTCAATACAAACGATATTACTATTGTATACTTTTGTCTCTGACCGTGTTATAATAAAACTTTTTATTGTCCAATAATATAAAACTATCATTATCGCATTAAATAAAGCAGTACGATTATAGCTTATAGTTTAGCATAATAATTATGAAGTTAAAGAGAAGCGAATACTGTTTGAAATTATTTACTGTATTACTTTCTTCTGTTTGTGTAATAAAGTATAATCAAGAATTGGCAATCGTTGATTTAAGATAATATAAAGATTACATTTACACATTAAATCATTGTCAATCTCATTTTCTTACTGTTCGTGTAAAATAACTTTGACAGAAATTAAATTAAATTCAAACTTTCTCATATTTCGTTAATAAATTCGTGATCGAACTTACGTTACTAAAACTTTATGAAATTTCTTGTAGATAACTCGATGTTTGCGAAAGAAGGTAATATGCAGTTTGGCAGCGTACAATAGAGATTGAACGATAGTGACAAAAAATATCAAAGCTATAGAGAAGTGTGTACTGAATTATATGTTTTTAGAGGAAATATAAGCATAAATAAACGGAAAGTGTGCGCGGATATAGATGTATAGTTAAGATAATATGAATTTAGCATTTGTGAGGTGACGTTACATAATGAGAATTCACATCCTGAATAAGTGCTTCGTTTTCTTGTTAAAAAATTACTACTTTGTGTGCACTTTTTCTATATCTTGTGAACTTAATAATATCCCAGGTATCGTCAGTCTAGTCTCGCTAATTCTTAAAAAACAATAACATTATTCTAAAACTAATGGCGTCGCATAAAAAAGCTCATAACATATTTAGCTTATTTCCGATTCATCGTGGGGTAAGAGTACTTATTTCCTTCCCTTCTCGCTAATCTAAAACTAATATCCGATCGAATTCGAAAGTATCTAAATGACACTGTTACCCCATTTCTGTCTTTTATACACTTATTTACGTAACTTCAAAGACATGCGGTAGTGATCGAGTGATATGAGACAACATTCGATGTTTATCTCAATTTATATATAAGTCTTATGCTCTATATAGATAGGCGCTGCTAAAAATCGAAGAAATCTTTACGCCTGTAATTCTTGTCGTGCGCGATCTGTCTTATTTGTTGTTCCTGTCACTTCTTTACTGACTTTTTTACTGGTATCCATCTACTATCTCTCCACGTTCGACATATTGATACACTGCGTGAATTGGAGTTGTGTCAGTTTAGTTGTTGAAGAAGAAGTTAGTCGTGTCGCATCACATTATTCTCTAGATCGGAGAAATATCCAAATAGCGGTTCACGATTCGCTATCTCGAGTATTTTACAAGAAACGCACATAATGAAAGGATACTTGAAACTCGTATAAATCTAAATAAATATAAGCCTCATTTGTCGCTTCCCAATCTAATGTCGATGATTTCGATCAGACTTGCTGGTCTCGATGCATCGGAGAGTCTCGTTTTGTTTATCTCGCTCGTCTCCATTCCATCTTATTTATTTATAGTTATCCAGAAGTAGGCAGTGATGGAAAATGATTAAATATACTTCGCTCAAGTAAATCTTCTTCGCCCATCGCGGAAGCCTTGGTCCAGTCTCCACGACTCGTGTTGGTTAATTATAATAAAATGTATATTTTGCGTATATTCGGCAATGGATCATTCTAATGCCAGATCGATCGAGAGAGGCTCCCTTCTTTTTGTCTTCGAATATTTCTTCCACTTTTTGTCCTCAACTAATCCAATTCACTTCTCTCTCTTTAGCAGCACACAGTCTTTACAATCTAGAATCTTACAACGATAGTACGTTTACCTGTCACAAAAATAAATATTTTGATATCGCTTACCATCTACATGCTTACGCACTAGAAACAACAAATCCCGCTTGACATATCCAGCTGTACGACGGGATTCACGATAAACTTTGTATGTCTCATTCGTGAGTTGACGCTCATCCTCGCATTTAACTTTATTTTTTTGTGTTGCAGTTCTATATGCACGCGAAACTCGCTCGCTATTATTAAAAACGTACTACTAGGGCTACGAGTATATTCACGTGAACGTACAATACGGTCGTCGTGAAAATGCAACTGAATACATGTTGTGTTTTTATCGTCTCAGCACATAGGTATAACTCAAACATAAAATGCAACCACTTTTAATCATTATGTCTTTTATCTAAGCACCATTCAACATACAAGTAAAAAAATATTAGCATTAGTGCTAATATTTTTTTTATGTAAGAATATTTTTTGTATGTTTATGTAATGTTAAATAAACTGATATTTAGTATTATATATTTAATATTTTTACATAAGACCAATTAATATCAATTTAAAATTTTGAAAAATGTTTGTAATTAGAAATTAAAATAAAATAGTGCGAGTAACGTCGTGCATAAGTTTTAAAAATACATTCTTAATCTTTCGCTTACAGTTTATGGTAATACAATATCCATTCGATACAAAGATCCGCTTCTAATTCACGTTTATTCGCTAACCACTTACTCACTAATGCTAAAGCTTTATGAAATCCACTTCCCGACACTTGACAACTATTGGGGGGCCCATTACATAGGCCCCATACATCTTTCGCAGGTATTATGCTGTTTGCATACGACATCGTCATTTTCTAAGCAAGTTTCAAGCAAAATACCAAAATTATTTTATCGTCCTAATATGCTCGTTACTTGCTTTCAATCTGCTGTTGTATATATTTTTTTCATTTGCAGATTCTGATATCTATTATTCTATAAACATCCTATCTCAGGGGGAGGGAGGCAGCACATCAATTCAAATCAAATATTCGTTTAGTTTTCGTTCCTATCACAAAATTACTTTTATAACTTTTTGGTACATTTAAATCGCAAATCTCGGACCGAAACACTCCATTTATTTATGCTGTTCTTATATTCAATTTTCGTAATATTCTTTTCTTGCATATCTAGAAATTCCGCTGAGTAGATTTTGTTGAGCTAATACGTGCAAAGTGACGCAACATCATCTCTCGAAACAATCACTTCTGAAAAATCGCATATCAGTCGCTCTAGGACAATGGGACACATTTGGAGGAATTTCTTTCCTCTCTGGTCCAAGGAGTTAAGGTACAATATTGAGCGATTTATTTCCTAATCGAGTGATCCCTTCAAGTCCATGGTATGTATCGTATTCGCGGTGAGTGTCAGAAGGCAGTGTCTAGAGCAGCCATGCTGGTTGAAATATCTGGATCTGCTCGACAAGCCTCCAGAAACTCAGACAGCGTCACTACGCCGTCTCTGTTACCGTCCATTTTCTGAAACAAAGTTAATTGATGAAATTAAATGTTGATTCTATCAATTAGAGCTTATGTATTTCGAATTTTTGCAATTAACGAAACATTGCATATTTTGTCATACTATAATAAAAATACCTTCTATTATAAAGTAATTTAAATAAACAATTTATTATTAACATTTTCAATATAACGAATTATAAATATATCCATAAAAATTATAACATTATGATTTACATTGTACTTTTATTAAACTATCAATCTCAAATCGGCTCAACACTTAATGAACGTTGGAACGTAACCGTGATGAAACATTGTGTCAAAAAGTTAATATCATGTAAAATGTTATAACACTATTATGTAGACTTTCTATAGAAAGGTACGAAAATCCGCTTTATGAATCTCTCTTTGTTTTGTGTCACAGTAGTCACGGATATCCGGAACCTCATATCTCGTAACTCTAACATGATTGACTGAACTATGAATGAATGGAATTACTTATATGAAGCTTAAACTCAGAAAAAAAACACCACGTTGACCTAGATTGGAAGACCACCGCTGACGTATATCCTAAGACGATATACGACGACGAAAAAGCATGTAGACGTCCTCTCACACTTCCGCGTTTCTACGATGGTATGCCGATGTAAATGTATGCGTCACTTAAAGTAGAACTGATGTAAAACTGGTCGACCACAGACGCACTAGAAGTTTCTTTCTACTGCGTCGTACGTCGTCTGTAATATTTTTTAATATCGTTGTTTTATGTAACGGTTTGTAATTTATTATTTTAATATTATTTGATATTAATTTAATTCCGTTCTTTTCATCGAAATAATTATTAAAAATTAAAAATTTATTATAATAAAAATTTTTACAATTATCTATTTTTTTCCAATGTTACTGATAGTTATACGAATAAATAAAATTTGATTAACAGTGCAGTCTTTGCATATTTATTCAAATATATTCAATTAAAAGTGCGGACATTATCGGGCGTTAATTATCTGCAATTCATGGCAATCTATCGGATCAAGTTAATTTACGAAACAAATACCAATGAAAGTCGTAGCTGGCACTTCAAGTCGTATTGCATGTACGTGCATGTACGATCATTTAGATTGCACGATGGTAAATCGGCCATTGGCAGGTACGATTGGCAAAATTATTATTGCTCTCTCGCACCGCGAAACAGAAAGCTCATCTGCGTGGGTGGAGTCTGTTGTCGTGTACCATTAGATAGGATTAATTGGTATCACGACTTACAAGCTAAATCGTGCATTATCAGAGCCTTGTAATCATGTTATAATCAACAATAATCACCGGAAATATGAGGATCATAGGATTGTACGGAAATGTGACAAAACCAACAGTATAATAGGATCTTATTATTGTCACTCAATTTAGTATGTTAAAAAGATAAGCATAAATTTGATTCTCAAATCATTCATTTTAAAAGATAATACCATTGTTTCATATATAATAAGCTACTGCAGATCCACTAAATAATATTTAAGAAACAGTTCTGATTTTTGATAACGAACATAATTTTTTAGATTTTTTCGTTAAATGTATTTAATGGTAATTAAGCTTGTAAATTGTTATATTTTATATTTTTTTTTTACTTTCCGTGTCCTGATTTCTTGTTTGCGAATGACGTAACAATTCAATCACAAAACCAAAAATTGGCAAGGTAGCCCATTTTTCTGTGATGAGACGTACTGGAGAGCTGGCTGCGCAGTTTCCAGAAACAATAGGACGGATTTAATCGTTATCTGAAGCGAACGGTGCTCGAATAAAGCTCGTTTTTAATTAGTGTTACGAGTAACGCAGGTATTTCTGTGACGCTCGTTACTTCTGCTTTCCTCGTGATTAATTAGTATTAGTTTAAGCGAAACAAATGTTTCTCCGAAAAAGTAATAATGGGTTGCTATTTTGTTATGCAAAAGATAAGAAGTAATATTTTTTACAGAATACATGTACAGATATAATATGAATTATATAATTAAAAATTGAGAATTAGAAATAGATTTATAGCAAGAATTTGGAAAAGATTTTAATAATGACTAAAATTTTTGATATATCAATAAAGGGTTATATATTATATATAATTTTTTTAAGGTCCCGATAACATAAAATCTAAAGAAATGTATACTTAAGTATGTATAGTTAATCTGAGTGTCTTAAACGATTATGTATAATTATGCTTGCTACATTTAAAGAAGTTATCAAAGAAGAATATTGATGGAATTTTATACAAAACCGTGAAAGATGGAAGCTATTCTTTCACCGCTTTTCTACGAGCGCATTGAAAATCTTCGTAAGCGTTCAAAGCCATTGTGCTGCGGTTAGAAGTTTATAAAGTGTCCACCGGTCCATTTTTCATTCGTGGCTTGTATTCATGGCTTGGGGTTAGCTTTAATAGTACTTTATCGTTATCTTGAAAGGATCTCTAAAGCTGGAAGAACAAAACTCAGACATATTGTATGTTTTATTTATTATTAAGTAAGTTTATTAATTATTTGACTTCGAGAACACTTCGTTAAAGCTTTACTAAGCTTATAAAGAAAGATTTCTAACAAAGATTTCTACATCATTGTTTACATAATTTAGATTTATGTAATGCATTTTCCAATAATATCTTAAAATAGTTTCAAAATTCTGAGTATAAAATATAAGTATAAAATGTAATAAACGTTAATTTAAAGTAATTAATCAACTATTATAGTACAATAATTATTAATATTATATAATTATATTACACTCATATATACATGTAATTTTTTGCGTTAATTTTAATACGTTTATTAAATAATTATATGGCAAAGATGGTTCATACATACGCGATCTCACTCGATATAATTAAAGAAAACTCCCCTATGTCACTAAACGTAATTGAGAAAAGCTATTCAATTAATTAATGTTGGTACGCTCACTCCATTTATTTTTCTGCACTAGTGATCTGCTTGAAGCGGTAGTTCATCAGAGTGATAGATAATTACGTAGTAAACAAAAATTAGGAAGACAACACAAAAAAGACATAAATTTAACGCAAAAATTAAGTGTGTCTAAGATAAATAGATATTCGTATCATGAGATAAAAAGAAAAACGTATTTAATAAAATGATGAGAGAGAGAGAGAGAATAAATGAAAAAAGATATTAATGTTTATAAAAGTAGATCCATGAATTGTCCATAAACAATATATCTATAATATGAAATTCGATTCATCAGATCGATTAATCAAATTTTAAAATCAATAAAATAAAAAAAGGATATACTTCCGAAAGGCTCACATGAGCTAACGAACTGAATTTTTTTTAACATACTATATTAAGTATAAGAATGCTAAATATAAAACATTGATCCCGGCAATTCAGCAGAAGCTAAGTTATAATAAAAAAAGTTTAAAAAAATAGAACGTAATTAT
>VBVR01002163.1:0-24516 GCA_011638315.1 Tetramorium parvispinum
CGTATTAATTATTTTTATATAAAATTTACTTAAAATGAACTGAATATTTTAATGTTCTTTTCTAAGGCTTAATTTTTTTCACATTAATTAGTTCGAATTTGTAAGTGTCTTGGTATTATTAGTTTAAAATAATTAATTTTGAATTGATAAGAATATTTATCGAGAAAAATATTCGATGTTTGTGTGGCTTTACATGATTTTCTTCCGAAGAAAGTGAAACGGGAATGGTTGACAATTCCAGAAAATTGTGTATTACGGAGGGCTAAACGTGGACACGGAAATTGATGTTCCCCTTTCTACCTTACTTCCGGTGAGCCGAAGGGAGGGGGTGGCGTACGTACGCGCAAGAGGCTTATGCGCACGTTTAAATTGGCTCGGCACCGTTTTGGACAGCCCTGACTATTCGTATCGAGCGGCAATGCCAAGGGCAAGGGCGCCCTTCCCCCACCCTTCCGACGACCCTGTGCCGACACCCTCTTCGCCTCTGTTCGTTCTCTTCCTCTTCCGCTTGATACGTACGCATACATGCGCACGAACGACGCATACGCGACTTATAAGCTGTTCGTTATGCACAGGGATAGGTATTTATAAAAATTACGGTTTTTGTGAAGAATTTTTCATAAATTTTTCAAAAGATCTTTCCAAGAAGAACTGAGAATTCAATAAACTGTGGATTTTCTGGGAAATCTGACTAGGTTTAGAAAAAGTTGAAAATTTAATGTGGCAAAAGGTGCAATTTTGTTTATATATTTTGAACATATTTATTATTATAAATTTTGTTTACGAATACCATAATAGTAGAGATATATGTGAATTCATTTAGTTTCTGCAATATGATTTTTGGAAATATTTTACGGTAAATGATTTCGTAATTATTATATCTTATTTGTTATGCTTTCTCTACAGTTTTCCATAATTATTTTTCTTCATAATTAAATAATTATAATATATATAACGAAATTCTGAGCAATTCTTAGATTATGTCTAATTGTTCAATGCAGTTCGTAAAACGAATATATTAACGTTCTAACATTCACGCCATACATTTATAAAAGTCGATCTTTCGAGTCATCAGAAGATCTATATTATTTTCGGAGATCGCTTTCGTGAATTCTCTCGCTTGTAGTAAGGAACTCTACCCTTTAAACAGATCAATCCGCCATTTTGTATCTGCCTATAAGTCGCCAAAATCATGCACAAACACGAGTTTGCACGTTGAAATACATTGATATGTACAATTTAACTATTTTCAATGCATCGATATATTTTTTACAGTATTTCTTATATCTTTAACTTTTTATAATTCTTCCTCTTTTTAACTTTAATTAACTCCTATATAAGATGCAGTCATACATTTTAAAATAAAAAAAGACATTAAACACATATTTGAAATTAATAATTAACTTTACGCTTTGCATATAGTCGTATAATTCCCATTTTACATATTCCTTTCGTATAGAATACAATATAACTATTTGTCTCGTAGATAATATACTTCAGCTTCTGATTCGTACAAATTTCCGGGGTGGGGGGATGCGGGAAAATCGGTGAAAAAGCGGCGGGAGAGAGCAGGCGACGGCGGTAGAGAGAAGGTGAATTTAATCGAGTACGAAAGGAGTTTGTCGAAGGTGAAGAGGGGAACGAGAGGAAAGGAGAACTCCACACCGCGGCGGAGAAAGCTGCGTTCGGCCTCGCGGGGTTAACGTACTCTCGACGTTATACCGCGACTAACGATGATGTTTCTCTATCATTACGTAAACGCAGCAGCGGTCGCTGTGCCACGTTCTGCATTCTGCCAGAACTGAAAAGCCGCTTTTGTAACAAGTTGAACGTTGCGCTGGACCGATTGGAGTACCGGTCTGTTCGTCCGGTTGGGATAATATTAGGTTCAATGTATGATCAGAAACGCCATAATCCGGCTCTGTACATTATTTCGTATTGTTAGTTTTTCGCGTTGAACGATATATCATTTAATTTAACTGTTTCATATATAGAAAGTGATAAACTTATTCACGTTTAAAGATCAAACGACTCGCTCGATTCCAAGTTGATCTCTCTGAGCGAGAGGAATTCGAGAGGAATTCGAACGGAAATAACACGCGAAAAAATTAGATATTACAGAGATGGAGACTCTCTGGCGGGCAGCGAGCAATACGGCGTCTTATGTGATCGTGAGCACACGCGTCTGATACGCTCCAGCAACGGCTGGACCGGAAGCAATATACACTGTTGCTTCTTCAAAGCGATTCGCGGATAGCGATACCTGGCGGTAGTCGCGGACGGTTATTAATAGAGCCACCGGGTGGTGAGATTTTGGTTAGGAAACTGCCAGTCGAGACACGTTATTCTGCATTACGACCCCGGTCTGTTGCTCGACGTAAGATGAGCAGTGGGCGAGAGGGACGCGCGTAAATTATGGCATGGTTAGATTAACTGAGGATACTGTGAGCGTTGCATGCGTTTGCGCTGGTGATTAATGATATGAATCGTGCTGGATTCAGATTGATATCAGTTTCTCTTTGATGTAATAATAATAGCCCTTAGTATTGTAACATTAAGAAGAAATTAATTCTCTTTATTAATAGTGCTCTATCCATTTCTAACAATCCGCGTATTTTTATACTTGTTTTAAGCAATTATGTGTGACCAATCGTGTAATGCCACCTATTAGCTAGCATCAATTGTTGTTAATGTTTGTGAATGATTTGTCAATTTTTAACTGAAATTTAACACATCTAAATTTTGGGCGAATTAAGCTTAACATCAACGAAATCAGATAATATCAGAATTTTTGCATTTCATTACAAATATAAATTTTAATATAATTTATTTAAAATTTTTTTACTTATTCAGACTTATTTAAACTATTATTATCACATATTTTAACTATTTTTTAAATATACTTAACAAGTTCACGATTGTGGATTCGCTATAAAAGTTTAAGATTACGTCGAACTCAATGAGGAGACAAAAGAGAAAAGAGAAAAAAAGAGATTAAAAGGATGGGCTCTCATTAATTTTATAGAAATTATCGTCTTAATTGATTCATTAAATTGTTATCCATGGCAATTCAACGAATTGATCGTTTCTTTCCGGGAGATATCCGTCGTCGCTGTTCGCTCGCAGCGGACGTGCGAAAAGCAGGAAGCGAATTTGAGAACCACTGGGCAAAGAGAAAGTTGCGACCGACATATTTCGCGTTCGCGCAACCGTACGACGTATGTCTGTGACTCTTACGGAGACTAGAAGACACATGATACGCGAAGAAGGACGAAGAAGTCGAGCGCGGTACGACCTCAAAAAAACAAAAAAGGTAGAGACGCTAATGACTTCATTTGCTCTGGCGAACAAATCTACTCTGACCAGATCAATTAAAGTGTTACGAGTTGCTGCAACAATCTTGAGCTGCCTTCGATATATGAATTCGCAAAATAAAGATTTCCGTCATTAACGGGAAAGAAATCACTTTTCAACTATAAATTTTACATTAAATCCGATAAAAATAAAATGAATTATTCTATTTTGAACAAATAATAAGTCTCTGTTGTCCATTTGCTCTGTTGTCCAATTTCTGAATTTAATTTGCAAAAGTTTAACACTGAAACGAAAAGGTTCTTGTATTTATAGATTTTCGATTATTTATAATCATTAAAAATTTTAATGAAAATGATGTTTAATATTACAAGTCTTTAAAATCAAGTTTCAAGTTTAAAATTAAATATTACAGTTATTTGATATTGAAATTATTATTTCATTTGAAATTAATCGAAGAAAATGAATATCATTATCTGTTTTCTCTTTTAAAATTAAAATTGTCGAAAGTCCTTCCCTCTATGCTCGAGAGATAATTATTCAGAAATTACATGGCCTTTCGATATTATTATCGAGGGAAAATATTCAGTAGCTAATCCGTAGAAAAAAGATTTTAACATACGTGTGGAATAAGTGAACCTGGTCGAGCGAGAGATGCGCCGCATCGGATAGCGGTACTTCGCATTCGCGCCGTCACTTTCGCTGCGCCTCTCGCTCGCTCTCGCTTCGTCATTTTCATTCAGCGGTAAACGGGTTCTTAGAGATGGACTTGATCGGACGGATGAACGGATCGGAAACGGTCTCGCTTTTATTAACCATAAAGTTAATTCACGCTCGGGCGCAAATCGCTTTCAAATTTTTATTATAATTTCCGTGAAACATCCTTCCGCATCCTTCGACTCAGCAAATTAGTTTTATCGATCCTAATATTTTTTTCAAAACTATTTGTAGTAAGAAAAAACATGACTGATGATCTTGAGAGCCTTTATAGCGTCCATACAAGGCAAAGTAAAAAAACCTTCGTTTATGCGGATATAATTTCTTTATGCGCGTTAATATTAGTACGTGATCGAAGGTTGCTGGAACAGCGATATGTAGTAGCTCATTATAGATGCAGCCGTGCAAATCGGATCGTGCAAATTCTACAAGATAGCGGTTATGCCCGATGAGAAATTCGCGAAGCGAAACAAGCGAGACGATATACACTTCGTTCACCGTCACTTTCGCTGCGCTTCGGAGAATCCTCCATTCCCGTTCGACGGTCACGCGTGCGTGTCTAAGCGCGTGACGCGCATACGGGGTCGTCATTGAAGGAATAATCCGCATTGCACGTATGTAGAACACTGTAAAAGAAATGGCGAAAGCAAATGGAACATGAGGGGCGCATTTTCGATAAAATAATCATCTTACATCCATCATCAATTTCGGCAATAATATACATATATAATTATATATATTAACATGTATAATGTAATTTAATCTATAATTTAGATTTAATTATCTGTCAAGGATATTTCATTTAATTTGAAACGCTATAAAAATTGCTCTCTATATTAAAAAAAATCGTTATTAAAATTTATTTTGCTATTAATAAGGGTTTAGAATAATTTCAAATCTAATATACGATCACTGATCAAAGTGGCTGGTGGCACGAATCGTTTATCGCTTTCGCATGTCGGCGAGTCACGGCAGTGCGTTGCACAGGCACAAATGCAAGTGCAAGGTAGTGCAACGGCACTCCGGGAGCCCGGTAGAGGTGAGCGAAAGTTTCTTACGTCAGTCATACAGGCACATAACGCGCGCATAATGAGCTATCGATGTATGCGCCGTCGGATATCTCGACTCCGGCTTTTTCACCTTTCGACGTCCTGCATTTTAGACATTACCGCGCCGTTGCCTGGCCAGATCGACACGATCGGCATCCACCTGGAAAATCGTTTTGCCCGCCGACGAGGAAGCGTTCTCGCGATCCGCGCTGAAATTATAAGTGGCTTTCGCTATCTCGATGCCGCCGCGGCATCCCGCGCCTGGCTCCTGCCGTCAAGTTTTAGAAGTATACGGGACGGTAACGGCATAATGAAGTGAGAAATCGGTTGTCGAGGAAGTGCCACCGGAGAGAGGTTTAGACTTGGCCGATCGGGAAAGGTATCGCTTCACCGCATGCGAAACGAGTCGGGGATCAAGATCTAAACTGCACATTTTGCTTTCATTTGCGACATGGAAGGAGAGGAGATTCATATAATGCTCGTTCCATGCGAGTATTATTATATGAATGCAATAGCATTCCGGAATATAGAGGAAATATTAAAAATATGATGAAATATTATTAGAGATTAAAAAAAAAAGTTATAGAGATTATGAGAAATATTATTACAAAATTTACGCAATTCCTATATTTATATTACTTTGTAACGGTAGTCAAACAGTGAACTATAAAATATAAACTTAACGTGTGTGTCAACATATAAGAGGATGTTGTAATTTTAATGGAACGGATATGTAAATCTGGATAATTATTAAGCGCACATAAATTGTAAAAAAAAAATTTTTTCCTAATTTCGATCAAGAGACCGCGTCGGTTTAATTCAGTGATTCGTGATTCGAGATTTTCGACGCGAATGCGGGGCAAGTACCTACAAGTCGATTGTGAACGGTGCTTAAAATGACCCGTCACGAAGCAACGACCCGGAAGCGATAACTGCGCGCGAGGTCGAACCCCACGGTCGATAAGGAGGTCGGACGCGTACACACAGAGCAGCGGCAAGTTTTTCCAGGATGGTATATCCATCCGTGTTAGAATGTGAACGTTTTGCATGCGCCGCCCCTATGCGTGTGCCTTCGTGTGTGTGTGTCACGTAATCGATGCAATCTTAGACAACGGCGATGCGTTTCTGACGTGCCGCGATGACACGATAAGCCGCACGAAATCTGATGCATTATTATTTCACGTGCGATAGCAACGAAGAGCGGCCAAACGTTTGCCAGCAATATGCAGAGCGGTATATATTAAATTGAGCTCTAGTCTACGTGTGACTCACGTAGGAGAACTTCTCGATCGGATTACGGACGCTCTCCCTAAAAAAGAAGATGAAAGGAGCTTTCGAGTTTGTTTGTCTTGTTTTGCGAGACGTGGGACAGAGAATTCGAAAATGCACTTAGTCGCGATACGATTGCGTCGTTGTGACGTGAATACCACTTGACAGGTAGTCGCGGCGTGTCATAATAATTTAGAAATTGTAGCTGGCGCGCGATAATTAATTTTGTGAGAGTTAGCGATATCGGGATTTGATATATCTTTACACAATTGCCACACTTATTAAAACGTATGACATTAATATTTACTTCTATTTTTCTATTTTCATCATCAATTTTGTAAAAGTTGAAGAGTTTTATCGAAAAATTTTGATTAATATTAGTTCGTGGAAAAAAATCCAATTTGACACAAGATCAGTGTAATCTGTATTATCAGAAAGTATTCAACGTATATAGCTATTTAATAATCTTGTATTGGAATCACGACTTTCTTACGGTGTATCCGATTACTGGAAGCCAAAATTCAAAATACTCGATGCTAACAATAAGTGCGAGGCAAGAAATACGCGTTGTTGACCGCTCGCGAATCTCGCGCGGTGTGTACGCGACTTAACGTGGCATAAACGCGTCGTGTTGCAATGGCCCAGAAGCGGTAGCTAGGCGAAGGGTCAAAAACACCGAGCGGCACAGTTTCTAGGCCATGCGCTGCTATCTATAAACCCTTGTGTGAGCTTCAGCCCCCGCTTCTCTCTACCGCCTTGCTCTTTTCCACCTCCCGTCTCCCCGTACTAACCCTCCCACACTCGTTGAACCCTACCTACACCACATCCACAGGACACGGCACTTATATACCACTATGTTCCCCCCCTCGCTACGCCTATATCCGTACTCTCTTTCTAGTTCTCCTTCTCTGTCCTCGTCGCACTCCTCTAACGACCAGCAATCTCTCACTTTCTCTCGGTCGTACCAACAAACGCCGGCCGCTCTATTACAGCGGTGTCTTCGGCTACGGTATAAAGAGCACACGGAGACTCGAAATAGAGTCGGCTTTGATATCTTCGTTTCCGTAAAACGTCGCCCCGGCCGGATTTTGGCCGTGACTGCCGGCGAAAAGGTGTAATTTGCGTTCTCGAGATTTGACGTTTGTCCCATCTGTGAATTTCAGGTCCTCGCTTTCTTAATCCTCAAACTCTCGGTTTATTACACAACCTGAGCTGTGGAAATTGATTATACATCGAGGCTTTTAGAAATTACACATAAAAATATTATATTCATTTGCTAACAGTGATAAATCATCGGTCAAATTGTATACTTTATTTTAAATAATTTTGTAGTATGTTAGGAAGATCATGTAATATTTTGAATCTTATCATCTATATACCAAACTTTTAATTAATATATTTGAGTTCTTAATAAGATACGCTGTTAATTCTGCTTGTTCATCTACTTTCAGAAATAAAAAATCTGAATTAACAAATTATTTTCGCGATTATCTAATTTCTTATTATTGGAAATTGTTAACCTGTGCTTACTCCTATTAATTTTCAAGTTTGTCAGTATCGCTTTTTTCATCATTTCTAGCGATCAATTTTCGTGCTTTACAAGCATATCATGCTTTGTAGGCTGTCCGAATAGGGATAGAGACATATCAATTCGACGGGTTCGTAGAAAGAGGGCAACGAGGATGAGAGACTGATCCGCACAATGACCCGTCCCGAAAATGAACCGTTCGATGCCGGTCCAGGTCCGAGCGATTCGGCATTTAAACTTGACAATGGGGGCCATTGAATACTCTTGAATGGGGAAAATAATGCGATACGCATGCATGCACGTGGACCTTCTTAGTGCCTTACGCAACCAATCTTCACCATACCCACATTCGCACGAAAGTATCGTGCAGGCCAGCGACCGATCGCTGGCTCTCTCTTCCGCGAAGGTTCTCATCGTGTAGTACTATGTCGCAATCGAAAAATTAAAAAATATTTCACTGATTCGTATCTCTCATATTGATGACATGAACATTTTAATAATGTGATGTCAATTAATATTGCAAAAAAATTAATAGCTATTATAAATAGTATAAAAAAGCAATTCAAAAATTTCTATAAAATATTCAAATAGTGTAATACTTTACGTAAAATTCATGTCAGAAACAATTTTTTTTTTTACTTTAGAGTTAATTTCTTATTCGAGCAGTATGAAATAGAATATATGGAATCTTGCTTACAAATGTTACACAGTGCGAGAAAATTAATTAGCATCAGTATCAATTAAATTAACAATACATGTTATTTCATGATGGACAATTATGTGCGTCGTCATAAATGCTTGATTATCGATAATTTCAGCGGTATATCTGGTGTAGAACGATTGGCGTTTTCCAAAAACATCAACCATCTGCATAATTGCGGCATGCTTTGACATCAATTCATGCTCTTCATTAGTTTATTAATATACCGGTACGAATTCACATAATTCATTCAAAGACCGCCGATGCAACAATAATGTGAAATTATAAACAGCCTCTCATTGAATTTCTCAAGCATTTTGCGAAAATTTCGCGGTACTCTTAGTTTCTGTGAAAAGTCAAATTTTTTTAAGCGGGCTTCGATGGGTATTGATGCTCGTAACAAAATTTTATTTTATTTTAATGCGCTTGTTTCGCCCGCGTACATCCGCGCTGTTACTCGTAACAGCTATCTTTACTCGATTTGCGGACTAACGACTTTCACTTGGTAGGAGACTCACTTCCTGAACATGCAAGTCAACCAGGCGCCATTACGCGATCGAGCCGGAATGAAAAATGAAAAATCATTTCACGAATGTTCTTATTTTTAGCATACTTTGCGGTGTGACATTTCTGTGTAGATACTTATCTTAAAACTGGTACATAATAGGTAATATAAATATAGGAAAACTACTAGGATTATGATATACATATAAATAATATAGATATATATATATAAGTTAAATAATTATAGTTATAGGTAAAAATATAAGTAAATATGAAAATGAGCAATATAAAAGCAAATTAAATTGTTTTAAAGGATTTTTAAAAGGACAAATTTCTTAAAGGATTCTGTAAAAATTTCTGAAATTATTTTTATTTCTCTAATTTTTTAAAATATTGATTCAAATTATCGATAATAAATAAACAAATAGAAATAAAATTATAATTTAATGAAATAGGCAAAACAATTTCGCTAACGGCTGTGCAACCGTCGATGACAAGGCTTTATCTCATTTTGGTATCGCTTATTCTTATGTAACGTTCCATGACCGATGATTCAAGCGGAATAGGGTAGGCGTAGCCGTAGGAGTGTAGGCACGACGTTTATGGCCTATCTTCACCGCGACCGAGTGAAATCGAGAGTGGAATCAAAAGAGTGGATTATTAAAAGTTACTCTTTTTATCGTGTCGCACGATCGTTCCTTCCGATTCTCTCATTTACCAGGCGCGTGCATGCTCGTCTATGGGATTCACGAAACAGCGCCTACGGACTAAAACAGTCAGGTCATTTCCCGTTGCATAACGCAATTAAACGGTTATTTAACACGGTGAGTGATGGTAATGCAGTCGATTGGAGGGTGGGAAAAACGAGAGAGATGGTACAATACTTGGCGGTGGGCTGGATACGAATCGGAAACGTTTCGTTCCCCGATTTTGTTATTCTGATTATTCCATCATAATTAATAAAATTCGACAGTAATCTGTAGAATTATACGCGGCTCTCCTAATGTCACTTTACGTAACGTATGTTCGACTGTGTATCAGTTGCATAACGAAAGCGGTTGAACGATCGCCCGAAGGAAGCGTGGATTTGCTATACCTTATATATTTATGAAACATTAAATCTATCCGTTTTATTTACAAGGCAAGATGATTGGATTATTATATCGTGATAGTGGGATTAACTCTCGATTCATTCGTCAATGATTGCGTATTCGCATAAAATATTGTTCTTATGTATTTAATTTTATCCAAAGGATAATATATGTTTAACTATAATTTATTATCTGAAAGAAACCGAATATAACTGTATCCTTTATACATAAATATTTAACACGTAAATCAGAATAACACAAACGTAGAAACATATTAAGAAACATATTTATAAAAATAATGAATCGAAAAAGAGATATGAAAGATGTCCCATAGTATTAATAATGTTCCAAATAGTAGTATTATTATTAATGCGCCAAAACCGCGTTTGAAAGTGCTTTACAATGTTGAGTTTAATTACGATCCAAATTTGATTTCATTATGGTTAAAGTAATTTGCGATTGATATTGCAGTCGGCCCATTCTGAAATCAAGTTGTGCAATAAAAAAATAACGAGCTAATGTTATGTATAATTTATCTACAAGAAACAGTAGATTAATTCGTTTGTATAGCAAACATAAGAATTTCATTAATCCACATAAAATAATGTGCTAGTTTATAAGTGTGCGATTCGTACAATTTAAAATTATTATATCTTTTGCTTTTACTATTTCTCAACAAAAAATCTTAAATGTTCCGATATTTATTCAACAGAAAAACGAGATCTTTGAGGAAAATACGGGCAACTATTTTCTGCTAAATCTCTGCAAGCCTTTTATGAATATACTTATATGAAAGCTCTGCAAATTGTAATTTATCACAAAGAGACATTCGAATCGAAAAGAATCAAGATACTCGGCGATGGCGGTTGAGCTTCACTGTCCGGTACAAATAAATTCCTCTCTACGTCATTATAGTAGATCGACCGATCTGGCAGAGTTACGTGGTTGAGAGGACGCGAGAGGGATAAAGAGGGAGGGCAGGGGGAGGAGGAGTTGAACGGACAGATTCGCTAGGCAGAAGGTGGGGTATCCGCGATGGAGGTATACGAAGACGAAACAGAAGGTCTCGATATGCGAGGTTGTTACCGCTCGCATAGGTCATTTCCTCGTGGATAACCCAATTAGAGGGATTATTTAACGCTCTAGTCGCGGTCTGGTCTCTCGCCCCTTCTCCGCCCTCTCCTTTCCCTGCTATTACCACCTTCCTACCTACTTTCACAGTGTGCCAGCTCGGAAGGCGCGGTGGTTTTGCAAAGGGGAAGGGCGAGGGCGGAAAACACGCGGTGAAACAGGTACCGCGATTACAGTGGGTGTTAGTAAAAGTACCTATTTCTGTATCTAGGTATCCGAGGCCGCCTTCAGCCACGCGATCTTACAGATCTCGCGATTACTGCCGAGCATGAACTTCCCGTAGAAACCTCCGCTCCGAGGCTTTATATATGCAGCTAGATAATAATAAATATATCAGATCGATCGAAACGTTTCTTGTCATACAGGAAAGAAAAGCTTTTTAATCTATTTCAATCTAATATTTAAATCTAATACTTTATATTTAACCGAAGTATACGGCGATTAATCGTCACAGCGCGGTTGTACGTTTTCCCGTAATAACTCGCGCAAATTAATGAAACCGGCGATCCTTGGGATCACGGGATTCGCGGGACTCTGCAACAAAAACAAGCGACAGCCACGAAGAAGACGGGAATATCTGGAAGTTAGCGAGGGGGGTGGCGGGGAAGGAGAGAGCGCCGGCAATCAGCCGATGAGATTACGTCGTTTCGCGCGCATATATCTTACCTACACATACACATACACACATGCAAACGCGTTCGCGGCGAGCTGGCAACGCGAGTGCGCATTGGGCCGTTCCCTGTGCCCGTCCAGGGTTACCCGCGGTCGTTGTGTTCGAAAACTTTGGCAATAAACTTACGCGGGGGCCTCGGGAGCGAGCGTGAGCGCGCGGCGACCTGGGCCACGCCGATGGCAGTGGTAACGCGCCGCCGCCAGGATAGTTTCACTAGTTGCATAACTCTAATTGGCTGGCCACTGACGGCTGTTACTACTGTCGTCCGCCGTCGCGATGGCCGGCGTACGACAGGGACTTTACTATGTCGCCGCTCCCGACGGAATAACTCATCGGAATCTTTTTTTTTTTCAATTATCAGGTCTCACGACTATCAGAGATACTCTTGACCGTTAAAACTGCTTTCGATAGATTGCGAGTAAATTAAAAGACCGCGGACTTGTCATCCAATGATCCGGTAAGACAAAACATTTCGAAAATTTGCGAACGAAATTTCTTCAAATTGTTAAAAGAAAATCTTGAAATTAATTTAAAATATCGTTAACTGCCTTGATGCTACTTTAAAGATTGGTGATCTGGTATTTAATTGTAGGCAAACATAATTAAATCTTATATTTAGCTCGAAGTGTTTAATTTGAGTGTATTTTATAAATTATTCGTAATTAAAATTAAGGCTCAGGTTGCAATCTACCATTCGAAAGTTATCGGGTATACGCTTCAATACTAATGCCATCTTTTTCTATATGCCGAATCCGTTTTTATTTCACGAGATTTACAACTGGGCGGTATCGTTGATTGCAATTTCGGACTGAGGCGAATCGGGTGATCGACCGAAGCTTCGGCGCGCATCTATGTACAATCGACAGGTAGCCGATAGTTTCACCAGTTACGTAATCGATAGCGTGCCAGCTACCGTCAAACGAACCGATCGTTTTGCAATGCAACAACAAAGTGATTGGTACGATTGGAATTCAAGTCGCCAAGCGAAACAATGGTTGAATTTCTCGAGAAAAGCTATGTTTTTTTAAAAAATTATCCTTTAATTTAACCAAATTAGTAGATTTTAAATTCTACGAGATGCACAAGTCAGACAAAGTTTGCAAAAAATCAGCAATCTGTAATAAATATCTAATTTTTAATATTTTTCATCTCAAATTATGCTTATCATTTTTGTCAACGAATTAATTTTCGTCTATTTGAATTATTTATAAAGCACAGTATTTATATGCGTTACTCTGATAAAATTTCATTATTTACATGTTTACGTGCACAGGTATGCATCGTTTACGTTTGAAATATCTGAGTGCATAATTCAAATAGTAACAGAAAACATATTTTTTTTTGCACATTTATCTCTTTGATCTATCTACACAGCCGCGATTTCAATATTCTATGCATAAGTCGAATAATCATCGCGACTATCAACACTCATTACCAAGCGCGTAAGTGGGTGGTCTTATCTCACTTTTGGTGGGAACGTTCACGCATTCACTGACACACTGACACTCTCGTACGTCGTCAGCTCAGACTTGTATTGGCTGACTGATAGGATTGCGCAAACGTCATCGAAAAGTTCATGATACAAAGTCACGTTACGAAAATGGCGTGGCGCGGCTCGCGCTACACGTCGATGGCTATGCACGAGCGAGAGTGCACACGCGGGAATGTATCGGTGAATGTTAATGCCAATTCGAACATGCCGGCAATAATAATATCAGCGAGCACGGTCGCGCGATGGCCTTTCCCCGACTCGTCGTGACACCCACTCTCATTTGCATCCGTCGCACGCCAGTGGCCGCGAGGCTCGCTAATTATTCGTAATTGCGGTGACCCTCGACCGATGACGGATTCTTAACTCGGAGTAGAGTACCTGTGACTCTTGCTTTGGAATTTCATTTGAAATTGTGATAAGCTGACATTCGTTTCAACGAGTTTGAAATTGACCAAGATTGATCATAACAGTTGAATTTTTTTTATTTTAGATACAGGGTAATAAATTTTCCGAATCTGTTTAATTTTTAGTTCAGTTTTTTATAAGGATGTATATATTGCTAAACAGTTATATAAACGTTTCAGGATCAGTTTTGCGATCGATATGAATTTACTGTTTCACAATGTCACAGATTCGACGAGCTCGGTGCTTCCGTTCGATTATTTGATATCCGTACAACTTATTTTTTAGGTTGTCAATTACTATAAACTATTTTTTTCAATTTTGTTTTCGCGAAATGTTGCAGATCTGTGCATTCAATAAATAAATTTTACAATATTGGAAAAAAGCTTCTGTTTCATTTAACACTTGATTACAGGTATTTCAGTAAACGGTTTATCTTTACAATAAAATTAATGATGTTCGTTAATGATAATATTTTTTTATTTGATGAATGATACACAATTTATTGAAATCGCAAAATTATTATAGTCAAAATGCATGTGATATTTGGAAAATGCATAAATAAACTTTGGCGCATGATTCGCTTTATAGTCCTTAAATATCGACAATTTTGCATAATCACAATGAATAAGTTAACAATGAGTAATTTTAGTTAACTCAATTGATCTGTCTTTATCGTTATCGCACTATTCAGTTAATTTTTCCGTCGAAAATATGGTTTCATTGGTTTACATAATTTAACATCGTTTATTTTCCGTTCAGTTCGTGGAAAATCGCACAAAGCGACGTTTATTGTTAGGTATTTAATTCGGTATTCAGCACAGTATATGTTCACACGGTAAATTTCTTAAATAATCTCTGACTTTAATTAGAGACATGAGATGTTTGACAGATTTTTTATAATAGTAATATCATGTTTAGCAATATTTTATAATTGCAAAAGAATATCAAACTTTTTATTTATAGAAGATTCTCAAATTTGTTTTTTTCTTTACTTTCAATTTACGTTTCAATTTATTGTTTTACTTAGCATTTCACTACATTACAAGAATATAAATATATTGTGGTAGAGAATTATGCTGGATAATTATTCAAATTGTGTTTCATTGTACCCGCATCGTATGGTAAAAAAGTCGGTAGCTTTTACCATCGTTGCCATCGTCGTGTAAAATCGTACTGTAAAAATTCATCTTGAACAAAGTCAAGAACAACTCAAGTGACGATAGTACATACTTCTTAATTCATCGCGAGTGATTTTAAATATGATGGAAGATTATACGTCTTAATGAAACAGAATCTGTTAGAAATTTAATTTTTAATTAAAATGATAAATATTTAAATCACTTGTTTGTTAGATGTTAAATCATTTGCTATGTTAGATGAAGTACACGGTAGCTTTGTACGCGAACTAAACGAAAATGACAAATGTAGAAATTCTTGGGATTTGAATATATATAAGGTGGACGTAAACTTTAAAAAAAATAGCATAGTTTCTTTGAATTGCACACTAAGTTTTGTTTTATTTTAAAAAATCCTCGAACAATGACTTCTATTGGAAAAATATCGAAAGCTTATATACAGAGATCCTAGAAGTGGGTATATTTTTCGATTAATAATACACAACAATTTATGTGATGTGACACCATATATTTACTATTTACATGATACGTGTAAACACGCACATGATGCATATACCGAACCCAGTTATCGGTGCTGTCATACTTTGTCTGACTTGCATCATCGCAATGTCGTAATCTCAGATATGCATTTCTTATATTTTATTTGCGGGAGCGGAATAAACATGAGACATGTACTTCACGTGATGTCTTGATCTCGTTTTACCTTGTGTACTTCGTGCAAACGCGAAGCCGGCGATGTCTCAGGCTCGACCGTTAAGATAAAGTGACAGTGAAATAATTTATGATTTGCGCATGCACAAGTGTCGCATAACTCATATTCAACCGCGATCAACGATTGAAAACAGGTGAATGGATTTATAGATTATCTGCAACTTAGTATAAACCGAGTCTATGTTTTGAATTACAAATTAAAATAGCGCGAGAAAAAGAGGGTTTATTGGATTCTAAAGTAGCAAGGCCATCACACGAAGCACGATCGTGGATCTTACAAGTTTTTTTGATTTCATGATTTTTTTTTAACAAGAGAAATTTTAAAATAATTGAATTCTTCGGACAAGAAAACTATACCTGACGTAAGACAATTATCTGTTTAAATTTTCAATTTTCGGTATTAAATTTTATATTCAATTCTCTCAAATTATGTATTTGTAAAATATTACTATTATTGTAGTTTTTACTACCATTATTTACAGTTTGTAATTAATTTATTATTATTAAGATTTATTATTCTTAGGAGCCTAATTTCCAATAATTTTTTAATATTGTAATTAATTGCAATTTACAAATTATTTTCTGCCAATTTTGTTGCAGAAAAAGTGACCTCAAATTAATTAAAAAATCTGACTAGATAAAAATAATGACCTGAGACAGCTTTTCCGCGCAGTATGTATGTGTGTATGCGATACAATATTCAATATACAAAAAATATGCAACAAAATGTTCACACAAGACAGACAAAAAAATAATCGATAAAGTTAATTATGCAAATAGGTTTCTCACGTTTTTTATGCGGGGGGGGGGGTCTCTTTGATCTCTCTACGACATCGGGACGACAATCGACGATACGCGTTCGCAACAGAGTAGCTCCTCGTGCGCGTGCACGCGTTTTTTGCAGCAAGCGTGCATCATGCGCTCGCGCACGGCCGTGCGTTCCGCTTGCCAGCGTTAAGAGAGCGAACGATTCACCTCCCGTGGCCTAAATAAACAACCGAGAATACATCGACCCGAACGCGAGCCTAGCCGTCGCTCCGCTCGGAAACTCGTCGTCGACTTCGTGCGCTTATACGACGGCGCGACGCGACGCGACGCGCGGACAGATTCGATGCTGCCGCATCGTTGCGCCCGATGCAGCAATACGACAACGATAGCCGATATAGCCGACGGCCGGAAGAATCCGACATGGTGACAGCCGTGCAGATTATGTGCTCGGCAAGGATTGAATTCGATATGATTTCGATGTGTCCCGACTTCAATGCCATAGACATCGAATTGGCTCCCCGTATTCGTCGTTGACAGCACGATAATTGACGTTCTTTTGCGACATCGAAAGATCATCGATTGTATCGGTTTCAACACAAGTTTGTTCTTTACAAGTTACAATACAAAGTTAATGAGTTAATTTTTGGGGTATAATTATTTTAATTATTACCATGTGGTATAATTCAAATAGACATCATTGTGCCATTTTCTGCATAAAATGGATCTAACTTATTTATATATTAATAATTATAAATAGAAATGAAATAATAGCGCTTGGAAATCTCTGTCGGAGATATTTGATATTTCCAATATCAAATTTTAAGATACACAGTAAACATAAATTAATGGTATAAAGAAAATAAAATAAAGATAATATAAATAAGATAAAAGTGTATATCTCACGTAAAAAGTCATCATTAAAATTATTCATACGTACTCATGTTCTAATTTATTGCTTATCATATATGGGAAATAATACATTTAATATTTATGGTAAAAAATTAATACTATATTTAAAATAGCATTAGAAAAATAATACAATAAAAAATATAATAAATTAGATGTATTTCATATTTTCTAACATGGACTTACTATCGTTCTATTCATACAAATGGTTAACGGTGACCCTCGATGTCATTAATGTGTTAATAAGCGTGAAAAAAATACTCCTTTCTCCTTGATGCACTGTTGCGTAAGTTGCGCTTCGCTGTTCGGGTTAGAAAGCGCCACTGGTATTAAACCTCACTATCGCGTACGCGCACCCATTTTTCCGCCTACTTTTGCAGGGTATCGGCGAATTTTTGCTTGGCCTAGTTAGTCTTATCGTACTGTAGTAAAGCTGTAGGAAGGCTCGACCGGGTAATTTGTGTCCCTCTCCTTTCCTCGGTCGCGCCGTCGCCGCCGCCGCCGCGGCCGCCTCGTCGTCTACGCCTTGTCATTGAAAGTATTCAAGATCTAGTGCAGAACGCAGCTGCATATTGTGCCGGCTGCACACGCCACGCAAGACGTCCCTCGCGAGACGAGATTATTATCGAATACCATGCTCGATGATTCTTTGCGCCTACGGTCAAGAATCGCGAAATCGTGCATCGAAAGGATCTCTCGCGCCTGGATTGAATAGGAGCGAATGTTCTTAGCAACGCAAACCTTGAGGCGCACATGTAAATGATCGTAAATAATAAATTTATCGCGATGATCGTTGAATAATTTATATTTCGAACTCATTCTTCATCCTGTGAAAATGATTTTGTCACGTATACTATTCGGGGAGAATTATTTCCGATGTGTTCTTTCGGTCGGAAGATAACAGCGAATGCAAATAGAATCGCGTTGCCGCCTCGTCTGAAATTCTCACGGAATATTTGGCCTAAATGTCGTAATGGATAATCCGCCGTCCCGAATTATGCTTCTCGCAATGTAGAGCAAACGGTTGATAAAATCTCGTGCTTCGTGTTAGAAACCTTGCGACCGATCGTTACGTAACGATGTCTACGTGTAGGATTTTTCCCAAGTTATGAGGAACCAGGAAATCGTTATGTGTCACGAAACGGAACGAAATGAGAATGGAGACGCTAGTACTTCATTTTCACTGAAGTTATGATCAGAAGTGTTATTCTTATTACTTATCGAATATATTATCGGTGAAGTTTTTAAGCTTAAAATTAAATCTCTGAAGCTTTTGTTTTCATACGCTAGCGCAAATGTGATGATAAATATTTCTGTAGAGAATTATCATGTTTCTTCAATAAATGAAAGAGGACTTCTAATAATAAAAATATTTTTATATTACATTAGGAAATAAAATATATATTATATCGAGTCTGCCACATCTAAAATGTACGCAGTTAAAAGAACGTTTTGAAATATTTTTATTTAAGTCCAATTTATATTAAAAATAACAGTATGCGCTCAATATTTTCTTTATTACTAATTTCATTCTGTAAGATATGCAAAATATAAAATATAACTAACATATATAACATGTAAAGAAATTTTTTATCGAAATAGAAATATTACATATTCTATTCGAAGCATGCGGAAATATGAGAGCCAGAAATTCTTTTCTATACCTAGCATGCAACATTTCGTCATTATTCAAATCGCGTTTCAATTTACGCCGTGCATTTCGCCCGATCACCCCTCGCTCGCGAATCCCCGCTAGGGATTCCTGACTTCGAACGCGGCTCCATTCCGCGAAATTACGTAACGTTTAATGTAAAGAAAAGCGCAACTTGACTGTGACCTACAGCGGTCGCGAATAGCAAGTACGCGCGGAATCCTTGTCTGCCTTCTTTAAGAGAAATGGCGCCGACCTCAGTGCCAGGGGTATACACATGCATATACATCGAGGCTATCCCCGGCAACGACTTCTGGATCGAGATTCCTATTCGTCATAGACGAACGTTTTTTTCCTCCGTCGCGTAGTAGCGCGCGCGCACGATTCAAGGATTCCAAACACCGCCTGACCCAGATCTTCGTTAAACTTCGACCGAGCGGCCGCAGCCGCGTAAACAGGTCGGTTCTAACTCAACGATTCTCCTTACCCCGTGTAAAGCGAGAACGAAAATATCGCTATATGCGACGACGCAGGAAATTCACTTATTGACTATATTCTTCGCGATTTGATCTCGCGATAATTCTCGTCGAATCTATTTCTCCATACGTAACGTTTTATTCGCCCTGTTCTTAAATAAAACGTGGAATTGGTGTAAACGTAATTTCACAATTATATGCATTCACATGATTATTGTAATACTGTCATATAAATGCAACTATAAATGACATATTTATAAATCGAGTTTTTATTTTTAATATTTTATATACAAATACGTATGTAACAAATCAAACGAGTACCGTGTCGCATTTATATGCGAATTCTAGGCTTAGAAAACGCTGCATTTATCCGACAGGATGTTTCGCAAGCGTGATACTGACATACCAACGGCGAGACTTTGTTCTTTGAGTAACTTGCGCGAGGACTTTGTGCGAGTGGCGCGAGTTCCTTGTCCGTCACACATTATAAATTAGCTGCAACAAGGTCATCATTTTTCTACTTCTTGCAAGTCCACCTTGCGCACGAGCAATGACTCCTTGCCTTGTGCGCAATTGTTGAATCATCGCATAATATCCTTTGACCTTACTCGTTAGAAGGAAAAACGGCACGTCTTGTAACCGATAATTAAAGACTTTACATACCGCGTTTCTAGATTATTATTATTATAAGCGTTATGATAGATATGTTATGATAGATATGTTGCACGAAGACGTTAAAAATCTTAAACGCATTTGATTGTACAACACGGTATTAACAAAGTACATAGTACTGCAATGTAGAGTTTATAAATGTGTTTACGTGTAAAGGCAAACCTACGTACGAAGGAATGTTAATATACGCAGGGAGAGACGCTGGAGCCGCAGTTACGTGGAATTCTTGTCTAGATGACGATGTCATTTTACAAACTGCAAGCTCATCAGATGCGAATAAAACTTACTGCCAATAACTGGACGTCGCATAAAATGCAATGCGGCTGGCGCTCATGTATAATTTAATACTAGTTCCTTGAACAATGTGGCAAATACTCATTGTTGATACGTTTGCGAATTGCATTAACGATCGCGATATACCGCGCAATTGATAGTGCATATGAATTCAGTTGCGCAACGGCGCAATTATAAACACGCTTGTGAATCGAGGAAAGAAATCTTTGATGCCGCGAGATGATCGTGGAAAAGGATTCTACCCTTTATCAAGCGACCATCTACAATCCCCGTCATTCGCATCGCCGCCTTGCACCGTCGGTCTACGTAGAGACTTACGAGAAAGAGAGAGAGAGAGAGCCCTTCGTCAATCGGATCGCAAGTAGAGCGTACACATCGTGTACGAGAGAGGACCCTTTTGCTTGTAACTCGCGCGTTGGCCAAGGATCCCTTCGTGTGAACTCGTCGCTGAAAGCTCTAAAGCTTTGCACTCATTACGTGCAACACCGATAAACAATATATTGGCTTTTTATTTAATATAATGGGAAAGAGTTTAATCGACATCAGGACAGTTGATAGGCTTTTACAGTTTATTTTTGCACAAATAAAAATGATAATAAAAGGATTATTATTGTACTATATTCAATGTTTCAGTGTTTCAATATTTTTCTATGAATAAGATAAATTTATAGAAATTATTTGTGCCACTATAAAAATCTTTCAAACAGAAATAATAAAAAATAGTTTATTTTATCGCAACAACATACATTTTTAATATTTTGGTATCGTATTTTTTAATGAAACTTTAATTTTGAGTATTGATTGATATAGATAAATAATCATAATAATATAATCTGAACTGTATTTAAAAATTAGATTCATAGTTCAGTAGAACTTATTTATTATTGCTTTGGCTGGCTTTACATGACTATTACATTTCTTTGTGTATGACGAAGTATATGAAGACTCTAAAGTATCTGTATTTTTTTTGTATATTTGCAAAGTAAGAGCAAAGAGACCATATTTATTTAAGATTGAAAAGTTTTATTTTATTTCAGATGTCCTGATTGGTTAAATTGAATCCGCAGTCCCGATCTTCCAATAGCCCTTTCGTTCGTTTCTGAGAGGAAAATCCAGCTACCGTGGAATCCGGACGACCTACTCCATCTCTGGGTGAGTCTCCATCGCAATCCCTATCGCTATCGGTAGTTTAAAGAGAGCGTATGCATGTATACGTGTGTGTGCATGGCATTCGTCGCTCTCTCTCTCTCTCTCTCGCCTTCTATTCCCCCCGTATGCACATATGCACGCGTACATATAGACCGCGTATGCACGCACGTAACGTAGTCGAGCGACGCGGCATAAGGAGGGGCCGGACTGCCGCTGCCTGGAGGTGGAAGGATAGAGGGAGGAAGAGGGTTAGGTAGTGTAGTATCGGTCATTACCTCCGCCGCGAGTAACTGGGTCAGTCGTCACACAGCGCCTCTGTCGGTTCCCTCACACCGGTTGCACATTTTGCAGCGTTCTCTCTCTCTCTCTTTCCCCTCCCCCATTTCGCCCTCCTTCCTTCCCTCCGCCCCCGTCTTCATCGCACACGGTTCTCTCCCTCTCGCACATCCGCACATCGCGCGTTCCCTCACGCGCTTTGCGCGCCCTCCCCTGCGCCCGTCCTGGCACCTCTTGACGCCCTCATCGGTCGAAACCTTCCGCGCGATTCTCGAAGCGGCCCGATGGAGGTCAGACCTTGGATTCGAGGCGCGACCCGTGCGGAAAAGATCCGCCTTCCCTCGCTGCATCCGCGCGCAACTCGTGTCCTTTGCTCTTGCCCCCGAGAGATAAGGTGATTTTCATGTTACTCGTTTTCCGAGGAAAGAAAAGAGAATCTCGTGGTCTTGAGAGCTTTCGAGTTCAAAAGACGATTTTGCAGTTGATTATGAGTGCGTCGGTTATTCGCGATTGGTCAGTCGAACAGAAAGTAGAGTCGTGCCTGATCTTTGTGTTGTACAGAGAAAACTTGTGTTTAAGAAGAAACTGAAAATATTTGTTTATGTACATAGATAAGATTTTTATTTATTTAAGGATATAACATAGAGATATTATTTCCTATTCACAATTTAACGAAAATTGACTGGACCATCGAGACAAATTATTCATTTCCTCGGTAAATAAATAGAATATCTAGAATATTTTGAATTTATCTAAAACATTGTGATCTTTTAAATACTTTTCAAATATAGCGCTTACAGTCTCATGATATTTAGATTTATAGTAAATTAGAGGATAAATTAGTTTGTTTGTTTCTGTATTATACTAATGTTGATTATAGTCATCATATTATTTTAGTAATAAGATCCTCTCAATTTTTCTCGAAATTATTTGCCCTGTCAACTTTTGTTAAATTATGACCAGCTAGCTCTGATAACATTTTTATGAAAAACGCGCAAGTGTTGCGCTGGGAAATTCATTGCCGTATAATAGAACGGAGTCATTGGGCTGGCGAGCTCCATCAGTTTATTTTATCATAAGCCTTCCATCATGTTTTGCGCGTCTTTTATCCCGCAGTCCTGATATACGAGAGTTATTTTTGTTCAACGCTGTTTATACAGTGACGAAGGGTTAAAGAACCGTCCCTTTACAGCAATCTTTCTTAGATAAGTAGATAAAAATTAAAGTGTACATATTTATAAAATTTAGTTTCTATTTAATCTAATTAACAATTTAACCGCATTCGTCTTATATGTAGAAGATATTTTTTCTTATTATTATTTAGCATTATATCACATTATTTTTTTCTTAAATATGTCTCTAAAAGATTATTTAACGCAAAACTGTTTTTTCAAATTTCTTTATAAAAGAAAAATTGATGCCGACGTTATCGTTTCGAAGATTACAAATGTTTCTGACGTGTTTTCGCTCAAAGAACTGTTAATGCAATTGGATGTCATTTTCGAGAGTTTCTAACAACGTTTCTGGCACCAGAGGATTGTGCGGAAGTTTCGTAAGCGCACGTTTCGCGCGTTTTAGAAATGTCTCGTTGAAAAATGTTTTTCACGCTTCGATAGTTGTCTGAAATAAAATTTAGGTTTTACAATATTACAGTTTTGATTCATAACACACGTAAAAATTTATCGCCACAAAGACCTAAATACTATAAATTTCAAAATATGTTTCGTTACACAATTATTGTAAACATTGATGTAACTGTTACCGCGATTTTATTTGCAGCAAAAATTAAATCCTTCATTTTCATGTTCTTTATACATCTTTCGTGGCACAACTTACACATACTCCAAACAAGTAACGACTCATAGTTACACTTTTACGTCCTTATTATTAGGTACATTTTATGCCGCTATAATCAGCTGTATCGTAAACATGCGTAGTTTCTGAAGAAACAGCACTCTCAGCTTGCATAAGCCGACAGGTGACGTGTTCGACGTCTCAACACTCCCTCACATCATCATTATTTACTGTCCACTGAGTTAATAGAAATAATAGTACTTGCGAAGCGATAAAATATCCTACTATATTGTTATAAATCTACTGCTGATTAACTGCCTCGAACTATAATCGCGCATTTTTTTTCAAAGAAATTGAATTAAATTGTTCAATTCGTCGTTTTAGATTGTTTTTGGAATTTAGATATTTATTATAATTCACGTTAGATGTCATTCAAATATCGTCTAATTCCCATTAGATTCCCGTTAGATGATCACAAGTTATATTGCTCGATGTTGCACGAAAATTCGAACGTTTAGCGCGAGATAAATGGATCGCGAAGGATGCGTTCAAGGCTCGCCGGTCGTTGACCAATGTTTACAAAGTGCACTACGCATGCACGCACGTGAAACCAATCGGCCCACGTGATATGTGTTTCGCGGAGGCACCGAGAAACAGGCGTTCGGCATACTTGGTTACGCAACCAGCCGGTCGAAGGACAGACCGGTGCACAGTTCGCGATAGCAATTACGCTCCGCAAGCGGAAGAGCGGATCGCAGGAGGGCGCGGGATATGCACTGCCGCCGGCCACGAGAAGGGGGAGGGAGGGGGAG
>VBVR01002164.1:0-24501 GCA_011638315.1 Tetramorium parvispinum
CCCTCCCTCCCTTTTCCCCTGTTCTCTTTTCCTACTAAAGTTTCCTGTATTTCGATAATAATTATTAATGTCAGTTAGCTAAAACAGTAATGAATTAATTATACAGTAACGAATCTGTAGCTTTCTCCTATTTACTGAAACTCTTGGTCAAACGGTTGATTTTTAATAATCGGTTTTTTTTCTCCGCAATAAAATATACGAGATTATACTTACATAGCAAAAGGCTGATAATTTTTAACCGGTCGACCGTAACGCGATATCGCGTTTCTCATTCTTAATCACGCTCCTATAATCTCTCGCTCTCGCGCGACCTAAAAGCTGCGGCTTAATTAAGTTCTGCTCGCGTGCCGCGACCGACTGAGAGAGAACCGCGTGCATTTTCAACTCAGCCTGTCGACGTAAACCAACAGAGAATGATACGCGCTAATTCTTTATCGTATAGGGCAGAAAGAGAGAGAACCTTTTTCTCGATTACATAATATCGTTTTCTTGCACCGTCGATCGCGGTGAGACTTCGTAAATGTCATAAGCGTCGTGGAATCGGGCGGGGAATATACAATTTTTTCCCTACAATTAATAGAGTGCATTGATATCGCGGCGCACCTGCGTGTTTCCAAGCGGGATACGAAATCCGCGAGAGCGCACTGTGCTGCTAATACGTAACATAAATTGTAGGATCATTCGCCGGAGGGACAAAGTTGCATTCGTTAGCAACATCTATATAATATAATATAATAGATTGTCAGCAACAGTTTCTCATGACTCACTTTCCATCGCGTCGACGAACACAAAATGCCTCCCACTTTGATGACCGAGATATGTCATAACGTTAATTCGACAAAAAGCATAAATGTTTTTTTTTCATTTTATATATATAATTAATTAAATTTTAATTTGATAGCTGTGTCGAGATAATAATAATGGCTGAAAAATATCTTCTTTACAAAGTAAAGTTGGATTTTAATTTTTCGTATGTGCAATACGCTGGTTTGATCTTTGAATATAACTAGGATTTATCGATACAATTCTTAATCACTTATAAGATCTGCAATCAGATTTTATTTACAATATATTTAACATCTCTAAGCTTTCAAATTTCGACTTGTGTCCCAATTAAATTGCATAATGAATATGAAATAGAAGTATATGTGTTTTATTATCGTCGTAATGCAAGTATCGTGAGATGCAGATCTGTAGCCACTAGCAATCCATAAATATCTAGTCAAAGGTCTGAACGAAGGTAATACAACGTTGCAAAATAAACACAGCAATTTGTGTGCGTGAATATTCGTCTGTTATGAAACATCTTTAGTTGACATTTACTGTCACATGCTTATTATCTTCTATCCGCATCTCTGTGACATGCTCGACGCTTTGATTGGCTTTGATTAGCATTACGTATCATTAGTAATTGCTCCCAGCGACGTAAGTATTGTGGATACACCACCACGTTCAGCAAGATTACTTGCTGAGCAGCTCGGGGCTCATAGCTTGACGAAGAGAGATTCCAGATTGTGTGTGTATGTGTGTGATAAGTATCAACTAAAAATGCAAGAATATGATAATTACATGTTTTTATGGGATATAAAAATTTATAATATTATCGGCACAAGTGAAACAAAATTATTACAATAACATTGTTTCTCGGTTCTTTACGGCTTTGCCACATGAATATATACGCGAGCGGTCAGCCTCATTATAATCATGACGATACGTTACGACCTCGCGAATACGTTACAAAGAGACACTCTTGGAATGGCCGCTTATTGGCCGTCGCTACGTATTATAAGCACTGACACTGACTCGCGAGCGCTCGGCTATCGCAGGCATTATGATCGCCTGCCATTAAAGTAATTGACGCCGTTCAGAGGAGATAGATACGCTTCTTGTTGACCGACCCCGACGACACCACTCAACGTCGCTTCAATGAGCGTCCAGTCTTGACCTCAGAGTGTACGCTCAAACGATCGATTAAACGCCGCCGCCACCGCCGCCGCCGCTGCGAGTCGCAATTTGCATTAGAGCGCCGTTCCCCAGCTTTCGTAATTCCATGAGCCGATCTCTTTTCTCTTCCGCCATTCAACGACACCCATTCATCATCGTTCCGCACTGACCGAGGTCGAACGCTGCAATTACGATGATCGCCGTGAATCGATAATATCGGTTTACCTACGACGCACGAAATCGGCATCGTCACGGGCGTGTCGATGCCAAAACACGTGTCCTTTCCGTGAGAACGGAACCAGAATTCGCCTGGGATAGGCTCTGCCTCTTTCACTGCCCGACGCGCCGCTGTAATAGATCCTTACGTATGAGTCTCGGTAAATTCGAGCGCGATCTCCATAACGAGGGCTCGATTATTGCGCCGTTAAACGCGCGCTTTTCTCTTCCTTCTTCGCCATGTAAACGTTAATTCGACCGGTATTCCACGTACCGCACTGATTATGCTACAAAAGCACCAAGGATGCACGAAAGCCATTCGGCCGCGCCGCTGACTTTACGACCGCTGACACCTACCGCGACCCGCAATAGCGCACCGACTATGCAGGCAGCGGCGCGCGTGCACGTTTGCACCGGGGTGTTACGGCCGCGAATATTAAAGTAATTGATGCCTCCATAAAGCAGCGAGCAGCGGCACGTCTTCGATGTCCCTGCGACCCTGGGCGCTTTAAAGTCGTGTTCACATAACTCCGCGCGCGTGCTCCATCTTGACCCCAGACTCGGCGATGTATGCTATCGGCTACATCTCTGTTACTCCATGTCCGGGAATTTATAATTCCTCGTGTCCACAGCTCGCTCTTCAAATGCATTTTTAAATCGCCGAGATTGTCAATCATCACATATTGTATATATTTATTATTTATTATCCAGAGTTATATTTTATCAGAACCTCATCCTTTTTTTAAGAATTAATTAAATACGATTTGGAAAAGTACAATGTTTGCAATTTCAAATATATCTTATAATTGAAAAAAATTAATTTTCTCAGATGAGTGACTCTTGCGAGTAAAAATTAATTGAAGAAAAATGCGTAAAATGTATAACAGGTAATGATGAAAAATATCATAATTCCATTCCAGTAGATTCCATTATCTTTTCACTCTCCGCAATTTGCAAATCTGCTGCGAGCTCCAATGTATGTACTACATACGTAGGTGTATTATGAAACTCGCAGATAGTTCCGTGTGCGATCGCCTTTAACTTCGCGGCAGTCGTTCCCTGTCTCGTATATTTCCTGGATAGATACGTGCCCGTGTCACCGTTCCGTTCGCGTGTCTTCTCTCTTTCTCTTCCTTTCTCTCATAATCTCTCGCGTCTCGTGACTACCGTTCGATGGGGGTTCGCGTTCTTGGGCAACCGGTTCTACGCACAACATTCTTCGCTACCGAAAAATTCTTCTACGTATAGTCACGCACGTACGTCTCGGTACGTTATGCAATCGTACTTTGTATGTCCCGATAAGTAAAAAGAAAGTAATCTCGTGTGCATAATATTGTACATGTAATACAGTAATGTTTGTACCACGTATCTTAAAATTGTATAACTTTTGTGTATAACATGTAAAAAAATATTAAATTAGAAATGAAATATCGTGCAGCGTAAGGTTAAGATGAATTCTTTGGCTTTCTCGATTCGATCTCGGTGCAAAGTGTACAACGCGGGCACCGGCTTTTACGCGATGCACCGGCGCGATTTAAAGACCGGCTCGGTCGCGTAGGCGGCTGCCTTGCCTCGGTGTAAACCGAGCTTTACAGCTCGCACGGTGCCGTCCATCGTGAGATCGTATTAGAGCGCCGCGTCGGCATCGGCTTTGGGTTTAGCAGGGGGTGTCCAGGGGAACAACGGTGCACCGATACAAGGGAACGAGACAGCGGGATGGGGACCTGGTCAGAGTAGACAGAGACAGGGGGAGCGGGAGGGAGGAGAAGAGGAATGAAAAGGGGGAGATGTTGCAGAAGGGCACATGGAAGGAACAGCGTGTAACGATGTATCAAGCTGTTGCGCCCCCGGCGTGTCCGGCAATGGTGGATCGTCGCTTTGAGCCGGACCGCGGCTGCCCCGGCTCTGCATCATGCCTTTACACGCTCCCAATGCCCAAACGAGGGACGATAATGCCCTCGCTCTCGTCTTGTTCCCGCGCATAGACACTATTAATTTCGTATCCCCCTTCCTGGTGCACAAGCCGCGCCGCTGGATTCATCCGATTGACTCGTTCGGCCGCATCGCCGTTGGATACCGCGCGTATTACTTTTTCAATAGCTCGCAACGTGACCACGTGACGTTATCGTCCTTGCAACTTAGAAGCAGAAGAGACGGAATATTGCGCGCGAAAATAAGTTACTCGCTGTTCTCTCTCTAGAAGCTCATTCGAGATGTCAATTTGTAATATAACACGAATTTGAATTTATTAAACACGTGTTTATTTCTGAAAGTATGTTTACATAATTAGATAAACGAAATAATTATGTTGCATGCAAGATATTTTATAAAATATAAATTATTTTAAAAAAAGTACAAATAAAGATGGAAAGCGTTATTGTGCGTGCATGATGTAAATCTTTTAAATTCATCGATATTTCATTTTTTTTTAAAGAAAATAATATAACGATCGACGAGACGACAGAGACAATTTCGGATTCTTCTTGAGCCATCACGACGGTCTTGTGTCACGTACGTCGTCGGTCATAATGGTGAGCGAAAGTGGGCCTTAAATGGCGCAACAACAGATTGGATCCAGCCCAAGGGCGAAATACGCGGCTTTCTATTACAATCCCGGTCATTATTAGCGTGGCGTGAATAGGCCGTGTAATATATCCCCGCGCGTCAGCCGAAACCGTCATTTTCACGAGTGTCATGGTGCACAAAACTGAAGTACCGGACGTATAATGACACGTTGACAGGTGCGTATGACGGTCGATCGATGGCCGTGAACACGCAAGAGTATAACACGCGACACACGTGTGGACATATATATGTATACATACATACAACATATGTATGTATGTATATTATACTTATAGATATAGAGATCGGTTGTGCGTACGGCGGTGCGTGCGAGAGGAAACGCGTGTACGTTTCGCACGTGCCTACCGTGCATCGTTCCGCTTGGAAAGCTCCTCTCCACCGCGTCGGGGTTCTTCGCTCCACGATCGGCCGGCCTGTGCGCGTGTACCGCGTGTCCCCCTATTCACGTATTTACATTCCTCTATTACGGTAATACAACAGAATCAACAACTGTTACCGGTGATTCAATATTTTACGGCGGAGGCCATCCCACGTGTTTTTTTTTCTCGCATGCGAAACGCGTGGCGACCCTTCTTCCTCCATCGCGACGATTTTCCGCAAAGTTAATTCGTCCGTTGCCTCCTTCTCGTCTAGCAAATAATCGAGCGCTCTTCTTCTGTGGGAAAGTCCGCAATGGGAGTTCGGGAGCGGTGGGCGGATAATTCATTGTTGCTTTCTCGAAGGAAATGGAGGAATCTCTTTGGGAAGATTGCATCCGTGATATCGGAAAAAAAGAAGTAACATATGTCAAAAGAAATAACAAAGCATCTACACTGAGAGAAAAATATAGTTACCTTTGGATCCAACCATAATTTTATAATATTTCTAACACGAAATATGATTAACTTAACTGCATCATTATCATTAAAAATACTATAAAATTATGTTTGGGTCCAAACAAAAGTAACTATTTCTTTTTTTCAGCGTACAAAGTATCGTATCACTATATATTTGGCGGAGAAATAAATCTTATGAGTTTGAGAAAAATGTCGAATCGAGAATGTATTCTCTCTAGGACATTCAAAACAGTATTATTTTGTCAAGTTACACGGACTTTTAGGGTAGGCGGACAAGGAAGGGTAAAGTGGGTTGAGGAACGTAACACGATGCGTTCGTATCTGAACTCGAGGAGGAAGACTGCCAACCCTTGCCTAAGGGGTAGAAGCTGAGGAAGGGGCGGGGGTCCACGAGACGGAAACCCCGGGAAAGGGTATCTGTTGTCATGGTCCCTGATGCTCCATTATTGATTAAAGATGGCTGGCTTGCCGGCTGGCTGGCTGGCTGGCTAGATGGATGGATGGATGGATGGATGGATGGCTGGCGCAGTCGTGACGCCATTTTAATATGCGCAATTATAATGTGTACCTAGGGCCTCAGGGGGACAGGAAGAGGAGGGGGGGCCGAAAGGGGCTAACGGAAAGGTATCAGTGGGGTAGAACACGGCAAGTTGTGAAGCACGAAGTTCAAGAGGAAGGAATGAGGAAGGGGTTTGTCGGGGGGTGGCGGGGAAATATACTCTTTGGGTGACCCTGCTCTTCGGTAACTGGCCCGCCTTCTTTGTTTGTCCAAAATCAGAGGGGAACCGTGTAATTGAGGAGTTAATTAGGACGCGTTCGGCACTTTAATTGGGTTCTCTTCTGCCATTTTCCCTGCGTTTGCGCTTCTTCTCGCTCGCGGTCGTCTCTCAACAGGTAGTCAGCACTTGCACGATCGCGTCATCCACATAAAGGCTGATCTCGCAGGGAGTATAATTTGCAGTGCTCGACCAGATTATTAAATCGTAAGATCGAAATTATTAAATTGCGAGTTAGCTAATTAAAAATTTAGCTTATTTGGGCGCATTGTAGGTGAAAATGCCAATCTCGAGGATTTTTTACGGATCAAGTATAAATACGTAGAAGGCAAAAATTAATGATCACAAATGTCAAATCACGAGTCGCAAACATGCATAGGCAAAATGTATTTTGTTCCCGGTGCACGTTGTCCCGAGCACGTTGCATCGAGAATTTGGGCGTTCGTTAATACGTACCGAATTGATTCACCCGCCCTTGCCCGCGGAATCGACGAAACGGAGTTTTGAGGATAGTGCGCGCCTATTGAGATCACATTGGTTATCGGGAAACTCGATGAGATAACAATGAGGCCGGCTCGTTAGCGGCGAGGTTACAATGACGTCGCATTGGTTCGATATTCGACAACATCGTTGCGCGGTGTTATTCATGATGGACCGCACCCGTTTGTAATATCGCCATTAGAACGAGTTACAGGCGGATTTTCCACCATTGTGTCGTAAAATGACTCCCGATAATAATGGCCGAATTGCAGTGTACCGGTCACTGCTCGGCTCGGTAACGCGCGCGCCGCATTGTGTTGCTGCATCGTAATTATTTCTTTCTCTCACAGAAACGCGGCAAACAGATTATTCGCACGCGTAAAAAAAAAAATAATTACTTTGAAAATTTTGCAGATAAATAATTTTCTGTCTCTAGGATACTTGTAATTTTTCCCCAATTTTTAATTGTTCGTAATAACGACGAGGAGACAACTCGTCAAGATTGCAATAACGATCGCGGATTCGGATATCCGATACCATGTTCGTGGGCGTATACGCGGTGTACGCAATAACCCGGCGCGTACGTCGGGTAGGTAGATATACGCGGGTCCACAATGCCCGTAATAGAGGAATTAATGCGTGCTGCGTGTGGTCGCGTCGTGCCCCACAGGGGTTTCGCGAGATTCCCGATAGCATTGTCCCGCGCATAATTCGTGCGCGCAATTAATTGAGACTGGGGAGCAGGCGACTAACATCTTTAAAAACGGCAGAAGCGACGTCGCGAAGGATCGTCCTCGGTACGTTCGTTACACAAGATGCATGCGTGTCGTACACGCCCACTCAGTATGCGCTTGCAATTAGTTATCGAGTATGCTGAGAGAGAGAGAGAGAGAAAGAGAGAGAGAGGGATAAATATCTTATTTTGCGTTAAACCCATATTCTTGAGCCGCCGTTTTTTTTATCAATTTGTTTCACATGCATTTCTTAAGATTTTCGGACTTATTGTTTACGTCCTGTGCGTTTATGTTATTCCAAAAATTAATTTCATATGAAACGAAGAATTCCTCCTGCGCCATTTCCCTCAACGTCATGTCTAGAATACGCTGTAAACGCACGCGGCTTCCTTCTTAAACGGTTTGGAATTGCCTTGCGCGACACGCGTACCACGGCACGTATGAAAGACGCTCTGCATAAAATAGCAAATAAAGACGTGCACGAGGGAGAAACACCAACGACTTTTCCCTACCGCGAATTGCCGTTGCCATCGGCGTTTCCTTGCTTGCGCTACAATATTAGCGTATTTCTTATTTAAGGCACCGTGCTACGCGACGACCGAAGGGACGATACAGTGTAATGCACCTTTAGTCGATAGGTCGAGAGGAGTCAGTCTTCGCGGTCCCTCCTTTCTTTTAGAAAAAATGGCGACCTGCAATTACGCGTGGGGCGGTCGCTTTAGAACACGACGCATTTTCTTGGTTCAAAACTTAATGTGTATAATCAGTTGCCTGGAAAAATTTATTAGTGAGTAGTAAGACGAATTTGTCGAGTTAATTCCATGAAATGCGGACAAAGAAAATATCATTTATTCTTTGATAAAGAAAAAAAGAAATGAAGAAAATAGATAGTTGTATTCTACAATCAAAGAAAAACGTCCAAGAAGAGTGTACAAAATGGGGAAGAAAGGTAAAAGAAAATAACGACAAAAAATCTAAGGAACAATGTTATAGCAGATATTTCATAGCGAATAACTACATTAACAGAATACATATTATATATGTATGCATAATTTATATACGTGTATACAAATGTGTTACCCGTCGCTGAAGAAGATGTAGAATCTCTCTACTTGATTACGATTAATAACCAGAGTAAGACGTAATCCCCGTTGCATAAGTCCATGTTTCACGAGTTCTCGTTCCCGCTACTTGTATTAGTGCGAAATCGGTTGAGTGCTTTTCGCAAGGACTTCTCTATGCCGCGCGGATCCCGTGATTCAAGTGAGGCGAGTGTTTACTCCGATCCGCGGTTCGCACAGGTGACGAGGCGAAGCGCGATCGACACGCTTAAGAATTCTCTTATATGCCCGGCTTCAAGTTGCGCCGTGTGATAGTAATTACAATGTTCCGCGGCGAGACGCGTCAACCTGTCTATTTTCCAGCGTCTTTTCCCGCGAGCAATTGCGCTTGAACGCGGATCCGCGCAGAAACGTTGGCGTAACCGCGCGCGTTGGATCGATATACGTGACATAAAACATGTCTACGTACACACTTAAATGTGTACGTCGCGGCACATTTATTGAAAAATATTCATCGCCGAATAATAGTGCGTTAGTTGGTATTACAGTCTTAATACAGAATGTCATGGCGATTATCATGATTGATATCGACATATTTTATCTCTATATACATATAAAATTCAGTTAATTGTATTTAATTATACACACGATCAGTAAAGAATCAATTAAACGAGATAACGAGTACATTTGTCAGAAATTGTATTTTCTCGACACATATATAATTCAACGTACTCTCCTCTACAGTTTTGGGAAATATCAAAATCCGCGAATGATGTTAATTAGCTTTCACAACTCGAAATTAAAATAGTGACATCAAGTAAAGTCGAAACTTAATTGCTTCTTTTTATATATAGATGAAAGATTTGGAAAAACATAATCAAATGAAGATAATGTACATAATTCGAATACGTCACATAAAGTAAAAGAAGAATTTTCAAGAATGAAAATTCGGAATATGGGAAGATGCGCGATGAGGTGATAATGGGGGAAGAAAGTGGAATAAACGACAGAGAGGCTCCGGAGTATCCCGACAGACGGGAGAGGACAGGGGACCAAAGAGCGGTGCGGCTTTTTGCCAGGCGTAAATTGTCCTCAGACTCGGCGAACGTAATGAAACGTGACGCACGGAATTCCGCGACCGTCTCTGCCGTCGCTCCGCGATTTAATTCATCGGCATGACGCGCTCGCTCTTCTCTTCCCCTCTCACTCTCTCCCTCTCTTTCTCTCTCTCTCTATCTCTATTTATCTCTGCCGGTGGCATGACGGAACGCGTTTTGTCGTCACGTTATGCCGCGCGCGCCACGCCGCGCCGATCGTTTTGTCGCTGGCAATTACGGGACACGAAGTGGGCGGCACATAGCGTGTCGCACGCGTGTCGGGGCTTTGATGCGCGGATTGCGCGATCCACCGGTCCCGGCCCCCCCAGGCGGCCTGTGTCGTGCGGGTGTCGCCCGGCGAAGTCACGAGACTGTGACATGACACGCCGATGTCACACCGTCTGAGCATGGACTCCATCAGATTAGAGTAGTTAGCTGGCCGTTTAGCGTCGCCGCGCTTTCTCCCCGTCGCGCCGCCGCGGGAACTGCGCGTTTAAGCGACAATCGCCGCTTTAATTAAATGAACGCACGTCGGCACACGCGGATTGCAGAGTTAAACTTGAGCTCGTTAAACGCGCGAGTGTGACGCGTTGTTGCGCGTGCACGTCTAATTATAGACTTACACTGGGCGTTTTTTGGGGAGAATGCTCGATGTAGGTTTTTCGTCACTACACAACTAAAATAACAGAGGAATGATTTCGATCAATTTTATTTAAATATTATACATATAAAAAGATAGTCTTTTTCGAAGTTATCTAAGAAAAGAAAAATATCTAACTAAAGTGAAGTTGAAAGAGTATTATAAAACAAAGTAAATATAAATAGGAAAATTGGAAATTACATTACTGTTACTCCAAGGATTAAAGCGTTGATAAGTCGTTAATACGGATAGACGAAGATATTTAAAGTCCGAATCACTCTTGTGCGTAAATGCCCAATATATCATATTTATTAACTGTAAATTAAATTTATGATTATTAATAAGACAATAATATTAAATTAATTTTATTCATTTATATCGTGTTACTTTTTTGTTACATATGCATTTTACGTGTGATTATATGTGATATAATCTGTTGTAAATTAACGATATAACGTCTTTTTATAGCCTCGAGATACCGACGACATTATCGGTGTCCGAAGGGGCTCGCTCGCTCGTTCGCTTTCGGAGGCTCGTCTCGCGCGCGCCGGAGGTCGAGGAAGAGCGCGCATAAATATATATACAACCGTCGGATTTGCATAGGTCGAACACGGGGCTGAACTCCCCGGCGCTTTTACGGCACGGGTTATCCCGCGGCGCGCTCACGGTAGCGTGTCGCCTACGAAATTGATACCCGTCGCCGGATTGCGCTGACGTAAGTGCAATGTTCGGTAAAACGTGCGATTAGGCCCCTCCGCGGCGGTGCATCCGAAACGGCCGAATGTTGTTGTTATGATAGAACGGCATGTCATGCGCCCACCAAGTCGAAACGACGAATAACACTCCTCACCCAAGAAGGAGGGGGGGAGGGGGCGAGAGGCCTACCGTAATTTTCACTTATCTCTGGCGCAAACCGCTTCAAAGTATCGAGTATAGCGCTGAGATTTCCTTCGGGCTGCTGCGCATTACATCACGCGGCTCGAATAAACGTTGCTCGATATTGAGATTTACTGTATCCGTTAAAAAACAAGAGGTGAGATACTTTGTGGAAGTTACTCATTTTCTTTGATACATCTATAAAATGAATGAGATTGTTGAGAAGTGCCGTATTCGAAATACATCATAAGGATGCTTTGTAACTTTTTTTTAAATCTCAAATTAAATTCTGTCTATTGAAATTATCGAAATAAACAAGCGATTAGATTCGGGGATTGTTAAGTTTCATAATTTAAACGTGGACGTACCATTAACGATCACGTTCTCGCTCTACGAGAGCCTCTACGAGGATTTCAGGAAAGCATAAATTCGTTATTTAGTCATTTGCGGTACAACGTCCTAATGGCGGCAATTACCCGCACGACCGTCGTCGTCGTTATTGTCCACGGGGAGGTCGTGCGCGTGTATTCGTATATTACGCCACATGTAACGTAATATATGCGCAATATGCCTGTACATTACACGCGTTAAACGCATAGATACATGCAGTCGGTCGGCTTTCTTTCAGGCCGCTCGTTAATGAAGCGGTGTTTGGCTCGTGTTCCTCTCGTTGGGTCATCCTCACTTCGTCATTACACGAGACGCAGCCTCCGGGGTCTGGAAATTTCGAGCCTCCGCTACCCGACGCAACGGGAATAATGTCACTTCCCGTGTAACCATGGAAAATCGTAAAGTGATCCTCTCGCGGCGTACGGCTCGCGTGAAATTCTGATAAATTGCCGCGCAAGACTTTTCAATACGCTTGACTCTACATACACGAATTCTTGCGTTGCCAAATGAGAATCTGCAATCAAAAAATAAACATTCCATTAGATAATTGTACAGATAAATATACACTGATACCTTTTCTTTTTATAAAAAAGCAAGCATTATATTAATATTTTCTCGCGAAACAAATACATTACAGTTATTTTGGATTTGTTAGAGTTTACAATTTTGATATTTCAATTTATGATTTTGATAACGAAAGAAAATGCAGGCATAGACGATGATGTTTATTTCACTTTAGTGTATTAAAGAAAAATAATTTCAAAATCATCCTGGACAATAACCGCAAAAAGTTTCGCGTCACTTCGTTGTTTATATTGCGTGGAAATTGGATTAGAAGTTAAGAATAAGTTCATGGCAAGTTTAATTCATAAATTCATCCGTGAAATTTGTATTATATTATCAATCATAATAATATAATAATTACTCAATTTGTTCTATTTTTTCAACTTTGTAATTTTGCTGTAACATAAACTTGAATTAGTATAATTTTATTTTGCGTAAAATGTTCTTTCTAAAAACCAGTTTAAGGATAAAACGCGCTTAAGGAATCCTGATTTCTTGCGAGACGCGCGCGTTCCTTCCTCGATTTACGAGGAATTCCTGACGATTAGAGAGAGAGTCGACTCGAGTCACGCTTCTTGTCACGGATCGAACATGTGACATTTCGTGACTGCGAGGACTTTTTTGTCCGCTGTACAAAACGTCTTCAGGCTTCTGCGCAATCATGCGGGATCCTTGATCGTATATCTCATAAACGCCTTTATTGACAGCCTTTAACTCTTCGCGCACGGAATACTTTTTATGGAATACGTAATAGTGATAGTTACACGTTATCCTATGTTAAAACGTTTTCAGGTTAAAATAATATAGATGATGTATTAATTTCCAGCACTGCTTCCAGCTGTAGAAAAGTATAATTTTTGAATTTTAAATTACATAAAATTTATAGAGTTTCTCTTAGAAAAATAAATAGAATCTTATCTATTTATTTCAATCGTAACTTTCGTGACGACGAAATTTTTTTTATCCGATATTCTCGTCTGAAAACGGAATATTCGGGCGGATGTATATTATAGCGCATGGCCGGTCAGAACGATGATTCGCCAGTATGGAATTTGGAGAATACCACGCCGCGTTTTTCGAGAGCACATCCCGTGCCTCGTATAAAAATAGTTCGCCCGATATTACACGCGGCTTCCTCGCGCGAATACCGTTGTTGCTCTCATGCTAGTGCGGAAAAAATGGCGATAATACTTTGCATCATACGCCCAGATAAAATATATCTCGACTTTAATATCTGGAATTACTGCTAATCACAGCTTTTATCACAAATTTGCAATTTATCTTTATTTTCTAGAGAAGAATCTTAATTTAAACATCTGTTATAAGATTTGCAATATTAAATGTATTATAGTATTTAAGAGATATAAGTTAAATTTTGTTAATACTTAAACTGAAAATGTTTCAAAAAAGTAATTAATATTTCTATTTATTTAAATGTGTAATAGTGATAACACAGTATTGAAAAAAAAAGAAGTCATAGTTGTGTTAGTGTTGTCACGAACGTCAGAATTATAAATTACTTTTGAAGTTTAAATGCTCCAGTTTGGAGAGAGTTAAAATTCATGTTCGCGTCGAGTCCATCGATGTCGAACTATTTCTGCGGCGTGCGGATTACCGTTACGGTAAACAGAAAATATCACTAGCGTCGAAACTTCGACGCGAAGTAGCACGTTAACTCGCGGGCTTTAGGAGTTTGTTATTTCGGTTTTGGCGTTAACTCGTGCGAGCCAACGACAAGAGACATTCGCCAGACCACCCTGAAATCGTTTTTCTCCTCCCCCCCGTTCCTTCCACCAGTAACTGACTTTCTACACTGCGTCGTGACCAATAGTGCCTGATGGTGCTGATGCTAAGCCTTCGGGCACGAAAATAACTAAAACGCACGGTGTGTTACGGCAATGGCGTGATGTAAGATTTTCCACGGTATATAAACGGAAGTTTGACGGAAGAAAAGATTGTATTGGCACGCGCTATTGGTGGATAATTTGATTTCGATGTACCGAAAGATTGAATCGAAATTTTCTTTCTCGCAGAATCTTTCATACTCTACAGATTGCTCATTTATTTTCGCGACAGTCCGGCAACAGAGGAATGTGGGGAAAAAAATCAGAATGTATGCGGTAGAGCGGCGCTACGACAAATGATAAAAGTCTGGTAGCGGAGTTGTTTTTACGGAGCTTATGGGGCGGATCGAATCGCGCACGCGGCCACGATTAATCGCGTGGAATTCGTGTCGCAGCCTCACCGGCATCGTCGAGGACGATCAAAAAGTCCTTACCGCGTACCGCGGTGAACGGGACGCGCCGCGCGAGCACGCAGCGAGAGAGGCTCCTTTTCTCTTCCCGAGCCTCTTCTCTCTTAGCGGGCCGGTTCCTCCACAAGAAACACTTTCAATGGACCACACGCGCGACGACCTCGCGCTCGGCGAGTGCGCTTCTTACAGGGTCAGGGGCTTATGTCATCTATCTTAGGGAGCTGCGCTCATATTCAGTCGCGGCGACACTCCAATGCACCGCTCACAGTAGGACCTTTATCCGAAACAGCAGAGAGGCTTTTAGGTCCCGTGCACATCACGTTGTAATGAGCGATGAAATGGATGAGCTCGTTTATTAACTCCCCTATTGTGCCCTCTTCTCGGTTTAAATGTTTATAGCAATCGAGATTACATTTCATTCGTTAAAACTACAAATTTTTAGGAAAAGATTATTTTAGTCTGTAGCATTTTTTTAAATGTATAAATAAATCTTTTTATAGCCGCTTCGTTGAAATAACATTTCTGTAATGTTTATCTCGTTATACATATCTATTATACTAGAAATAAATAACTTTGCCTATCTCTAATGTATTAGTTATCTAACGTATAATTCAGCTATTTATTCGATTATAGATCATTATCAGGCAAATAAGATTTAATATCTTGATATAGTCTATCAGATTGCATATTTACTTTCTTAAGTTGACGCATATAAACCGGCATATGGTCGGCGTTACTACAAAATAAGTATTGTGCAAAGAAATATCAAATCAACAAAAAAGTTAGAAAATATCCCGTTTTAAATGTTATATGAGAAATAAATTAATTAAATATATGCTTGAGTTTGAATAAAATTCAATAAAAACGTGAAAAATAAAGTTGCACATTCCGACGATATTACTTTAAAACGATATGAATTATAACCGATGATTTAGAATATTGATTGTAATGTTCAATGATTATAACTTATTCCCTGTCGCTTGGCAATATGTGTATGTAATCTCAAGGAAATATTTACTAGTGTAACGAATTTCGCGTTGATAGATATATGGTGATTTTTGTTTCGGTTAATGCAATTAGCTGATTTTATCCCATGAGACGATCCTGATAAGATCGCCGTGTCGTCTCGTCACATCGTTATTCCTTTCGTGTCTAAGATATAGTTGTTACATGAAGTCGGAAGCGATAAGCGATAAACAGAGAAAAAAGTACAGGCCATAAATTAATCTTTAAGTACTACGTGAAAGAAAATGTATATTGATAGTAATCTCCCTTAGAAACTCACTTTAGATGATAAAATACATTTAAAAATTATATACACAATAAAAAAATATAAAAGTGATATATACATATATATATGTGATTATATTAATTCTGTTTAATTTCAAAAGATATTATTATAAAGTTATAAATGATAAAAAATAACATTTATTTAAATTTTCATTGTGTTGCAATTGTTTTAAAGTTTAAAGTATATAGTAAATTTAATTAAGGATGTACAATAAAGAAAAATTTACATGTTCAAAGAACAATATGTAATTTGTCATTAATAAATTAACGAGAATTATGCAAAAGAAATGAATAATGTCAAATGTTTTAAATAATATCACTTTTGCATTACAGTGGCCCACGTGGTTTTTCCGCCCAGATCTTCCACTTGGCACGCCGCTACCGACGAGTCACGTTCCAAATTCGAGTAACGTTCCTACTTCGTCGCCTTTGCCATCTCGGACGCATCTGGACGCTCTGAAAGGGCCGGAGCTTCCTTCCAACAGCAACAAAGTCCATGGACAGATGCCAACGATATGCACAGTGAGTGACACGTTTGATCATTTGCAATTTGATTCTGCCAACTAGACCGTAATAATTGTGCGACTGTTGTCTTGCCAGTATACAAATCTTGCAAGTGACCGAATCCAGAATATTAGAAACTTGTGGCAAGTCAAAATTGGTATATATTTAGAATAAAAAATTTGGAATATAGTATTTGATTAATTTGAAAAATATGAAAAATTATGAGTCAAAAATAGCGTTGCTAAAAGTAGTAAAGATAACAGCAACTACATAAACATTTCAAAATCTGGTAAGGAGAGAAATATAATAATAACAATATATAGATACAAATATACAAAAAAAGAAATTTTTCTTTGAAAAAAATCATGTAGAAAAGCTATATGGGGCGTCTCAATAGATTGATCAGTACGAATTATTAATAATTATTTTAAAATTTGATCGATTATTAAATCACTCAACAATAGTTAAATGCCGATAATATGCATGGTAAGCGATACTCATTCGCTCGTTGGCGATTTTAATTAATGCACAATATCGTTAATGGCGTCGATTATTCTCGACTATGATTGTTATTAATTTATTTGACCGCAACTTTATACCGTTACAAACTGCACGAGTTGTGCATAAAATTGTAACGCAATCGTATCTCTGCGTATCCATTGTCAGTGTCACGTTATTCAAAATGAGTGATTAAATCAATTTGATTTTTTTACGCATCTTATAATCGCGTAACTACGTCTTATGTGAGGTAAAGTTTTGTTGTCTGATAAAAACAACGCTGGTTAATTAAAAATATGACTCGACTAGTAATAATCGCATAATGAGTAGCAATTTTGTATAAAATTACAGATATGTTTATATCACACGTGTGAATAATGACGACGAGTTTCATAATCTTGGAACGAAATCGATTGTCATTCGTATATATTCCAATCGCGTTCGTCATCGGTCACGGAGCGAAATAATTTTCACCGCGGACCCAGTACTTTGTCGCGATAGCGTGCCGACAAGTAACACCGTCAACTGAAATACGTGCTTAGCACGATACGATACTCTCCTGCTTGCTTATCATTCCGTGATTTTGTCTCCTTCATCATGAACGCCACGTGACGTCTGCCCTGTTGACCCCGAGGAACCTCGTGCTTTTAAAATCGCAGTGGTTTTTTTCGCCGCAACATCGTACGTTTATGTCATAAGGGAAAATGATAAATATAAGACACATTTCTCGTTTTGTAACATCTGTTTATTACAAGTATACAGATTAAAGGAATATTGAAGTCTGTTTAGTTGTCACTTCGAAATACGAATTTTTACAAAATTGATTTGGCATTTGATTTTTCACAATTTAACTTGTAACGAAATATCGACAAGATTTTTGAATAATATCTATATCACTGTTGTTTTGTTGTCTGATAAAAACAACGCTGGTTAAGTAAAAATATGACTCGACTAGTAATAATTGCATAATGAGTAGCAATTTTGTATAAAATTACAAATATGTTTATATCACACGTGTGAATAATGACGACGAGTTTCATAACCTTCGAACGAAATCGATTGTCATTCGTATATATTCCATTCTGTTTTGCTGTACATACATATATCAGAACTTACTATTTATTTTCTTATTATCTGCAACGACATTGGCACGATATTGACACCAAACTATCCCATCGACGGTTCCGTCCTCGTACTACCCGAGTTGCCGGAACTCATTTCCGAGCTGGGACTACTGGGAGGCACATGGGCTTAACGATCGGCGACACGACACAACGTGCCGGTCGTGTAAGTTACGGATTCGACATGGAACACGATCGATATTCAATTTACAGTTTTGTCACAACGATATTGCGTGTGTTTCGTGGAAAAGTGGTGCGGTGCCACGTCGGTGTTACACCACCGTGGGAGTCGTTCGGCGACGCCGCTATTGGCGTGTTCTGAAACCCTGAAAATCGCGTGGGCGAGGAGCACCTCGTTAGAACGCTGTCGTGGCGCTCGTTAGCGCGGACGATGCGTCTCGTCGACCGTTACGAAGTCATTTAGACGCAATATTTAATAAAGGCACGCGTCCGAGACTCGCGGACGGTGTACCCTCCATGATTGCACCGAGGGGGGGGGAGGTCCGGGTCGAGTTCTTCCTTCTCTTCCTCCTTCTTCGCTATGATTGTTATCCGCACGTCATGTAAATCGCGACGCCCGGATATTAATTATCGCGCGGGATCGCAAGTAGTCGCGCCGAATGATCGATCTGGTCGCCGCGATTAAAGACGGCACTCGAGTGGGCGGTGGAGGCAATTTGTATCGGCCCACGGGTGTGTATAAGTCACAATGTGTTTGGACGCATGTACCGTATCGAAAGTAATTTTGTTTGGGATTAATTAACTATTGAAACCTGTGAAGTGATTGCAACACGTTTAACGATATTGGCTTAGATACAACAAATAATAAAAATATTATAACAAATAATAAAAAAAATTATAATAAAACGGACACGATCAATATTATAAAACTCAAATTTAAATTTAGAGAGGATACTGTTCAAAGTTAAAAGTTAATATTTTGATCGTGCATTTTTCAAAGATCAATTTTTTATGCAATATTTGTAATATTTTGTATTTTATAATATTTTCAAAAGTTGCTGTAAAATAAGCTGAGCTTAAGACTGACAGCGAATGCATGCGAGCTCACAGGAGATCGAGCAATATCATTTCGAGAAGTTTATGTCTCCTCGTTCGTAGGTTTACGACGCGCAGAAACAGCGATCGCTCAGGCCTATTTTTATTTCTCTCATGAGTTATCCGCAGCCACTGCTGCCCCATTTATTCTCATTGTAGTCGCTCGTCGGCAGAGTCGTAAGGGAGCGTGGTATTATCTGCAAACGTTACTACTATGTATTTTACGCGCGCTCCATATCGACGCGCACGGTCGCGCTAATAAATGTGCGTTTGTAAAAAAAAATTGTTCCGTTCCGAGAAACAGTTACTGCAAATTGCGACTGTGCGGAGGTACCTGGCGCGCGGTTACGCGATCCTCGATATTCTATCCGGATCGTTAACGACGATAACGCGCAGTGATTTTATTTCGGAGGATCAAGAGAGATATTCTTTTTCTCTCTTTCCTTCTGTCTCTCTTTTTCTCTTTGTACGCGCCCGGCTGCTCGTCGAAATTCGAAGCACGCGGCGAGCCTTAACCCTCGACCACCACGTTCGATTTGGGTAACATAACTGCTACAGTAGAGAAATCCAGTTCCAATCTCCGATAGAAATGGTGCAGTATTTTATGCGTAACGCGCAAATGTTGTTGCCGCGAACTCTCTATTTTTCCGTTATTCAACTTCATAAACGGGCGTGGTTGCCGAGATAGATTCTAATTATCTACCGCGTTAATCGCGGATGAGAATTTATTTCTTACTTTTATCACGGTCGATATGGTATGGTGCAGTTCACCTTTCTGGATATAAGAGCTTGCGAGTTATTCTTTATTACGCGTGCTCGCATTTCAGTTAAATTGAGCGTCTAAATGCAACCGGTATGTAAGAGATGTACGACGCACTTCGGAAACATTTTATCTACGCGCACAGCCAAAAGTGAAATAAAAATGTATCTTATCCGAAAGAGTAACGAATTTATCGCGGCGGGGTTACGGGCGCGGTTTCAAACGCGATATTTTTAGTGAGATATCGATGCAGTTAAATCGCGAGAATGGCGCTACCATTCACTATTCCTTCTACATTGCAAGATTTTCATAGCCAATAAATGTTTTAAAATATTAGGATTTTTACGATTATAAATTTCATATAAAATTTTATTAATCATTTAATTTAATAATATAAAACGTCGAAATTAATTCAAACATGTTGATTAATTGTTGATTATCAATTGAAATATCAATTGATTAATCAATTGATTAATCATGGTGTGATAGTTAATTAATACATTTTATTTAACTAGATAATATCATATATATATATATATATGCTGTATAAATAAAATGTTACATATATGACATATAAGTGAGATGCTTTTTCCTCAATGATCGATACAGAGCAATAATTAATCGATATATAAATAGCGGAAATATCAATTAAATATTGATCATATAAAAACCGGTTTGCTATATAAGTAACTATGCAAATTTTCTTAATATAATCGGATCTCGATAATTGATTAAGATTGAAATCATCTTAGGAAGCACTTTCTTTGTGAAAGGTCATTTATTTAACGACAACAATTAGTCATGTAATAAATAACGAGAATTGTACAACGGTTGACCGATTGCAGCGATAAACCGGCTCGAAATTAACGACCGACTAACGATATCTAATCCCGATTGACGCGAAAATTCCAAAGTAAGATGTATGAAGTGCAAAGTAGATTTTGCAAGTTCATTTGTCGTACCATGTGTGTATACGTATATATGTATATATATATATGTATATCAGTTGTTGAACTAGGATGACTGCGGGCAAAATCTAATTGCATGCTTAATTAGATCGTTGGCAGTCGTGGAGTGCCCTTCATGCCGAACTCGATTTGTCCTTAAGATACGAATTGGCCTTAATTCCCCGCGTCCACGGGATTAATCTCGCTCGCGGGTGCCACGGCGCGCTCTAAAATTAGCGCGAACGTCAATTGAGCGCAGTGACTGCACGCACGCGTCGGTATATACATAGCACACATCGATTACTTCATACATGCTTTTTTCCTCTTTCTCTTTCTCTTGCTCTCTGTCTCACGCGCGCAATGTAAATGCGCGTAAACTAGCACCTTGCGTGGCGATCGCGAACGACTTATCGGATCCGCCGCGGGCCATTCTAAGATGGATTTCATTATCACGAGGTGTCTTTGATCCCGTCTTGTAAACGCGTTTTCATTTAACAGATACGATAATGGCAGTCAGCACGATAGCCGCGCTCGAAATTATAGGCTCGTTTACACGAGAGAATTAAGGATTGCTCTCATTTCGTCAAAAAAGAAAAATCAATATCACTTTTGTGAAAATAATGTTAATTCCTCTGCTTTCTATTGTACACTCATAGCAAAGCTGTATATCATTAAAATGAAGAGATATTACTCATATCAATGGCATCACATTTCTATGACTACGAATGTAATTATATACATGTATAGCGTCCAGTAAAAGCACCAGCTTATGCTTATAAGGCTACGTGGATACTTTATTCGCGTATCATTCAAAAAGCGACTGAATTTTTTGTTAATAAGAACATCATCAAGATGGCATTATTTTCCAGCACGCATTCGATCTGCATGCTTATCCGTATCGGCGTGTGAGGTTTGCATAATAGCATCTCTTGAATTCATTACGCGACTTCAGGTAGTGTATTGGTGCTAGAGAAATGCAGATTCGACGTTTAGAGCTCCCGTATGCTACGAAGTTTCTTTCTGGGATACCTTAATTTATGCGCCAATAAAATGTCCGTAAGATTTGTTGAGCGCGCTTTACGAGATGCTTATTGAATGTCGTACAGTGCCTCTATCGTTAAATGAGAAAACATCCGCATCCTCTTTCGACCTCCGATTACTTTGAGCAGAGCGATACTGATTTTTTTTCGGTTGCTCTCTTTGCTTTCTTTTCTATTTTATCTTGTTATACTTTACACGTTTCGCCGCGCGTATAAGATCCAGCGATTTGTTTTATAAATATTACGTAATTATTTATACAAATAAACTTTGGTAAAAAAAAATAATCTTTAAAAATTGCTGTGTTCTCAAGGTATATGATTAGAAAGAGACGAGGAAGAATTCTCAGAGCGTAACGTGCTCGGTCGCAAAATAAGACAGTATGCGTCTCGTTATTAGCTATTCGACCGGTGACGAACAAAAAACGCAATAATTTCATCGGTGCCGGCCTTAACGACGGAGTCGTGACGGCAAAAAGCTCAATCTATCAAATTGTCACTGGCCTTTCTATTCCATAGCTCCGCGCCTTCCCTAATAAGCAATCTTCTCGGGGACCTTACCGTAAACCGCCATCCACCACCTGAATGGGTTCCGGACCGGTACCGACTGACCGTCTTCGATCACAGGGCCGGTTTCTTGCCTTCTTCGACGAGCCCGCCGCGAGTCTTCGATCACAAATTTTTCTAAAAAAAATATTGATTTGACACATAATCAGTTTTAAAATGATAAAAAGGACTTTATAGTTAATGTCAATTAATCATGGAACACATATCTGTAATGGTTTTTTTTTTCATCACAAATAAGTTTGAAATTGCATTAAAAAACTAAATGATATAAAACATTAATACAGTACACGCGAAAATATATTTTAGAGATAGTTATTTCTACGTTAATATTTTCGAAATACAGTCTTGGGCTTTTTTTAATTTTTTTTCGATCGTGGAATATTCTCATGGACCAGGAATCTCTCGACGTGACGCCTTCCGTGCGGTCGGTATTTAAGTCCGCTAAGTACTCGCGCTCTCCGATTTGCTTTTAGCCGTGCCTTGCGTGCGTGGACCGCCGTCCCTGGACATACACAGTGTGTTCTCTCTGAATATGTACACTGGCTACCAGATGCCAGGCACGAATCGGCGAGAGCTGCTCCGCTCCGCTCCGCCGCGCCGGTAGTCGTCATCGCGCCGTCGTCTGAAGACGGACAACCGGCGGTTAATAACCAACCGATTTTGTTGTCCTCTTTTGCGGCCGGCGAGCGTTGCGGCGCGGCGCGATGCGGCTCCGAAGTCACTTTGCTAATAAGTCATTTGCCGTACTGTGTTGGATGTCGCCGCTCGCTTATGAAGGCGTCCCTTCATGGCGCGCGCACAAAAGGATGTTTCATTAACCTAAGACACTTTATCGCGGACAGTTAATTATTTCCAAGAAGCGATACGCGGAGTATTGCGTGGCGCCGCGGCGCGCGTTCCGGATTTTATATTTCGCTCTCTTTTCTACACCGATCGACGAGTGAGACAAGATTGTCTGATTATCGCAGAATCGCGGTCAGATTTTGACAAAACAATTTTGTCCTTGCATTTCTCTTCGTCCATGAATTCTTCGAATAAATCAGAATAAATATGTTTCTGTTCAGCATACCGCGATACAGATGTAACTGCAAGCTGCTCTATTTTTTTTTATAGTATTTCAAACGTACAGTACATGCACAGAAAAAAATTTCTAGTTAAAAACGGACGAATCAGAAAAACCTTGTAGGCGTGATCAAATATTCTGGTTATTATAATAGAAATTCTGATTATTATAATATGATTCAACTTTATAACTTAAATAATAACCAGAATTTCTATTATTATAACCAGAATATTTCATCAATTCTATAAAATTTTTCTGATTCTTTCGTTTTTAACCAGATTTTTTTTTCAATGTGAGCACTATTGTATAAGTATACAAATTTTACTATTACTAATAACGCAAATGCGACGTTATTAACACTTTAAATATATAATGCTTTTTAGATTGTCAGATGATATCGCTCATAACACGATATTCCTTTACGAGTATAGCTCCATTTTGAGGAGAAGCAAAGCTAATCTGCAGAGAATGCGCATAACATTTTTGCGTGAAAGATCTTTATTTCTCGGGTGAACGAGCTTAACGACGTCGAGGTCTCGGCGAGACGGGACCGATATGCCGAGATGGCAATAAACAGGTCGCACGCATGTACGTCAGTCTGATGGTGCATCGAGCACGGGGGCCGCCGCGCGCCGGTCGAGGCTCACCTGCGAGAACAGAAGCAGCGCTGAGTTTAATCGCAAAGTGAAACGGCTTCTCGCGTTTTTATGGATGCGAACATAGAATCGCGGTGGTCGCGGGTCGTTAGCGACTGTCTGTTTTTACTTCCTCCTTCTGCATCGCGTGCAATCGTCCTCCTTTGTTTTATCATCTAGATAAGCTTTCCTCGATTGTTGTTTAATTTTTTCATCTCGTTTTAAATTTTGTCAAGTGTTTCTTGTCAAGATATGGCAGATGTAAACATACAGTAGATAAAAAAATTACTCGAAAAAAGGTCTGTACTTACTTGTCGCATTTCAAAGAATTCAGTTAAAATTAATCTTGACACGGTTTAGAAAATAACTTTTGAAACTTAATTTGGTATTCGAATTGAATATTTATAATCGCAGTTTAACTGAGGAATATTCTATTTCTTGCGATTTAATAATCGTATATACTAATAGCTTCTGATTTTTAGTTGAACTGGAAAAATTACTGGAAAATATGTATGCTTCAAAAATGATTTAGAAAAAGATATTGTATTTAAATAGTAAAATATTTAAAT
>VBVR01002165.1:0-24473 GCA_011638315.1 Tetramorium parvispinum
CGATTCCACCGACACTCCTTAGCAGTAAGTGCACATCTGTTCTTATGTTAATGTAATAAGTATCAGCAGAGTCATCAAAAGATGTCGAAAGAAATTTGTTCGACATGCCTGATAGCGAATTACTTAATATAGTTGAAAGCATTTCATTAAAGTGGCGAATAGAGATATTTAAGATTGCTACTCGATAAGATTTATCGATTTGAAGTACTGTCGATCAAAAATCTAATTAAACTTGAAGTCGATTATAAGATTTATGATAACTTGAAATCCCTATTGCAAGCTCATTATACATGCTCAATATGCAACAGAAATCAATAATATCAAATTTGTTGAAACTTTACATTTTAATAAAATTATAAAATAAGAAACAAAAAATCTTGAATATTATGCGTGATATCTCAAAGACTAAAGTTTTCAATATTTCTAAATTTAGCTGCTATTAAGACTCGAAGTAAAGTTTAATTCTACGTATCGATCAAGAAACGTTATCAATGTAGAGTAAAATTATATTTGATTATATTTACGATAAATTAAACTTTCTTACGAAGTTTATGAATTGTTAAATGGATGTGAGATACTGTGAAATTTAATTATTTCAAGTATACATACAATTTAATAATACTACAAACATTAAAATATGTCACGTTTTTAAATTAAGGAATTTTGATATCCATGAAACAATCATTATTTTAATTAAATTTAATTATATACATTGTTAATAAAACACCAGCAATTTATGTTTTACGTTTAAAAACTCCAATAGTCATGGATTTAATAATGTATAACATTTTAGATTCATTCTCAAATATTGATTTAAGAATTCTATAATCAAAGAATATCGTTTTAAATCTCGAAACTTCCGATTCGAGATGAATTCCATTGAATTGACATATCTAATGCTGTCCAAGGTTCTAATTAAGTCCAACGTCGTACGTGATCGTGTTACTACGCAGAGTGAAAGAAAAGGGTGCAGGATACGTAATTTTATTTGGATTTATACTGAATAGAGAATAAGAGAGTTCGGTATCGTACTCTTTGTTCTTTACACTGTAATTAGAAGTCTCGCTGGAAAGGTAAGTCTCGCTTGCGATATGTTTTACCACCCCACGCGCGAAAGTAAAGTAATTATACGAATGGGTTTTGTCTGACTCGGTCATCCGAACATGCTGTACATGTTTTCGTTAAAGTATCACATAAAACAGAAACGTGTCCTTCAGCAATACGGTTATACGTTCACTTTGTGCTCCGCCACGAAACGTCATATGAAAATTACAAGAAAATAAATAAAAACCGAATACGGAAATTGTTTAATATTATTAATATATATTACAGAAATAGTTGGAACGTAAAATTAAATATTATTAAATTACTGTAAGTTATTTGTAATTATAACAAATAAATAATTTTCTAGTTTTATGATGAAATCGAAGTATTGTAATTAAAACAATAATGACAGTCTATTCAACTAATTTATATGAGTTTTATATAAATTAATATTTAACAATTCATTTCAACTAAATTCCTATTTTGTATCACCGCTCGGTGCGTCATCCGTACGTAAGTAAATAAATTTCTATCGATGATACACATTTTAGAATAAATAACATGTTCCCGGAAATGTTCATCGTCAGATTTCTTCACAGAGAAAAACTCGGAGATACCTAGAAAACGATCGAGTTTACGATCCTGCCATACCTAGAAGGGTCGCAGGATCTTCAATGGAATTCGATATTGGAGTGCATTCGCACATTATTAATGATCATTCCATATATTTGGGAAAAAAATCGAGAACCGTGCGATAGAGCTTTGTTCGCTATTTTGTACCATACATCTTTTCAAATTTATGCATGTCATTCATTCGAATTCGTCTTCAATATATATGCAGACGTTTGCAAGCACAATACAATGCACATGACATACATATACACACACGCGAACATGCGCGCGTGGAAATTGAATTCTGATGGAATAATTCGCTCGTTATGGACGAGAGATTCTCCATCCTGTTATTGCAGAATTAACAACTGTAAAATAGCCAACAGGAGAGAAATAACAACTGTTAGTCTGTTGCCGAAACAATTATTAAGGATACTTCACAGTGATGTTTACCTCATGCCCGGACAATGGTTAAAATATATTGTATTATATTGTATTATATACATCGTTTTATTCAAAGCCAAATAACATTGTCTTCAAAATATAGACTTTATATAGAGTTTACTGTTCATATAGACTTTATATAGAGTTTACTGTTCATATAGACTTTATATAGAGTTTACTGTGTCAAGATTTTAGAAGTGTTCTTAATGCCAAACTGTGCATTAATATCAAATTTGCTTTTCCTACAAATTTTATATAAAAGTTACATAATTTAAAACTTAGCTACTTATGTATCTTTAATCATAATTCGCTTACTACTTAAACTAAATTTAATATCTTCAAATTTATCGAGATTTAGAAATTGTGTATTGTTGCACAATTCAGTAGAAAACATACAGCAAAGTATACATTGACAAGAAAATATACGAAAACTTTTTGCAAAGTATCGCGCTCAACTTCCCTGAAGTAAACTTTAGCGATAAATGTATCTCGACAATTTCATAAAATTGGATGACGAAAGAATCTTCCAATTCACGCTGATAAATTGAAGAGAAAGCATTGTGACATTAAAAATAGTAATTGAATGCCATACCTTCAATCGGCAAAAATTCTGTTTTAAAAAAGCAATTGAATCAATATCATCAAAGATCGGATTTATTAGATTTATCGAAAAGTCCTCTACATATAAGTAAGAGTATTTGAAAAGAGATTTGATCAAGCCAATTCACTTGAATAAACTACGAGCTACGAACAGAGACATTGGTTTCATATCATAGATGGACAGGCCGGTGAGCGAAAGGGCGATAGTGACACTATATTGCATTACTTTGACTACATTTCCGCACTCTGGAATTCTGCGAGAGTAGCATTAGCAGCCGTCTTTGCGCGCGAGAGACCGTAATATTATATTGCAAATAGAGGGAACGTATGTGAATAGCTTAAAGTACCGAGAATTTTCACTAAGTGATTGTTTACTTGGCAATTACAAATGGAGAATCAACCACTGGCTCTGCAAACATCATTTGTATATTTGCCTAGGGCGACGAAAATAAATTCGATACTTAACTGTATAACGCGATTCTCCTTGAAATACTCTCATTTAACATTTTTCTCCGGAAAAATTGAAGTAAACAAGGTATTATACGAAAGATTATCCGCATCATAGAAGGTAATGTCTAATGCTAATAGATTATAGTTACAAACTGCTCTTTTATTATGCATGCATTATGCATGCATGTAGTCTCTTTCGGAAATGCAGCGGAGCATGATGTTGGCAAAGGCACAGTAGTTTTAGTAGCGCGAGTTTAGTAGTTAAATATTTCTCCTAAAAGTTTATTGTAGAAAAAAAATAGCTTCGTTTGACATACTTTTATACAGGATATTTTAGGACAATCTATGTATTATTTCAATAGATATTTTTTAAACAAATCACGTCTGTAAAAATGACATATATTATGAAAAATACTACATGTTACGGAGCAATGCTGAAATAATATCTTTAATGCATATAAATTCCATCGTATCATGCTGTACTCGTTAAGATTAAAATAGACGATTAGTACCATCGTGATCTTAATATTTAAAAACTACTTATATATGCAGAACCTTGTTAACGGAATAAATAATATTGCATCTTGGATAATACTGATGAAATCGAAAATACAAACGCCTCCTTTTATTATGCATACAGTCATTTACGAAAGTATGGTTGAGCATGTCCATCGGGTTGTAATGGGATACGCAGACAATCCCTGACGTAACGGTATCGACATCAAATATTCATAAGGACGCTTCAAGCATGGCTCGTATCGAATCGCTGAAAACCATAACGCATACACTCGGCTTACGAGATTTCGCGCTGAATCACTTTATTGAATGGCTTTTGCTACGTGCCCAATCCACATGCATTCTCTTTGCGATTTTCTTTGTGCGAACCATCCCCAATTCGATCGCCTTGTCCTGAACGATTTATTTTGTTACACCGGCCATATGTGGTGGCATTTTTTTTCCTCTTGCATCTTTTTCCGAATGTCACCCCGCTACAAAGCGTATTCTTTCCCTTTATATGGAGAAAGACATGTAATACGCATCGATATCAGATGAATATTGCCATAGAATATTGCCTCTGCGTTCCTTTCATCTTCGAACCAAATAACATGTGTGCTCTAAGCATGACCTACTTCGGCATCCTTTCCATTTGTTTCTCCGATTGTTTGTTCTTTTAAGAAAGGCAGACTTTTAAAACAAACTCTTGATTCTGACGTTCACTCGTTTCCAATCCGCGAGGATATCATATTTTTGTATACATATAACGTTGTTACATATATTACTGTTATACATACGTATATTCAATTAGAATTATTATTCGTTGTACAGCAATTAATCTTTGGAACGTGAAATTATTTGTAGCATCCCTTAATTAAGAGATCTTCTTTAGGAAACAATTTATATCCGCTAAATCGATTTTCGTTCTGCAATATGTGGGCGTGTTGCGCTTTTATACCATTGCGATACATTTTATATCATTTCGGTAATTTTGAGTTTGTTACGTTATATCGGATATTTGACATATTGCGAGTCAACTTGTATTACATTCACAAGTTTGATTAATAAGAAGAAGAAAGTACAAATTCAAACATATCCGACCTCGAGTACTGATTGCACTTTACACCTTGATGCATCCTCGATACGTTGATGGGACAGATTGGTGCAATTTCCTTTGACCGTTTAACCCTACATGTACAAACTTCTTCATTTCCAACGTTAATTTTATTACACTTGCGTTAATTTCTCTCACGTCTACAGTAAACAATTTTATTTACATTTAAATACAAATAGCTCAGACGTTTGATTAATTTGAAAGATTTCACATATTATATAAATAAAGTCTATAAAAATTACGTGAAAATAAATTTCTGTTTTAGGTATTATTTATATTTTCAAAAATCCCGCAATCGGACATATGTATTTTCAAATTGTTAACACAAGATTTTTATTAGAAAAAATTGATCCAAAATTATTCAAATAATTCAAGTTGTATATACAAGCCAGTTGTTCTGAAATATCCGGTATACAGAGATTAAATAAATAACGTCCATAAATGGTGGAAGTAATATTTATCTTCGTTACATTCCATTTGGCGGATAAATTCCCTATGCAGTTATCCGCAATTATTCTTTGAATTCATTCGTCAGTGAATCATAATGCCACAGTATCTTTCCGAGACTGCCCTGGAGGGGAGGGGTCTGCTTATTGGAAGAAAAGAATTGATGCTATTAAAATAACAATACGAAGCCCTACCAAGAGAAAAGGAAAAGTTCTTCTGTAGAATGATTAGTCATATCTTTTGATAGACAAAAATTGATTATTAAGAATTGCCAAGCACCGCGAGATCGTTGAGAAGCTCCATTAGTGGTTCGACCTGATTTCCCTCTCTTTTATTGAGTGACGAACGGCTTCATCCGGAGAGAATCCTGTGTACTGAGTAGTCCGTCCAAATGACGCATTCGACAGACCTACCGACGAGATTGATTAAATGTTCTCGACAGCGAGATGGCATCGGAAACGAAATCCGGAATCGTATCGGTATACGGAGGAGTTCATTGCGATAGTACCGTCTGATTATAGTGTAGGTACGATTGAAACTTCTACTTGATGGACGATCGAGAATGGCAAGCGCTACTGTGATTGATCCACTTTGTCGGAAAAGGGGGAAAGGTCGTATTACTTTATCCGTGATAGTCGAAATTGCCTCAAGCGAATGTGATACCTCGTTTTATTCATAAAGATATGTGTGTAAATGTGTGTGTATATGTGTGTTTGCATGTGTATTTAATGTACTATATGTGCATAGTAAAACAACGTGATACAATCCTTACAAATATATGATGTATATTTAATAGAATATAGATAAAAATGAGAAAAATAATGTACAATAGAATATAGAAAAAACATAAATAGAATATAGATAAAAATGAGAAAAATTATGTACAATAACAAAACGTCGAAATTCTTAGAGCATTGCCTTCGAAAATTTTTGCCTTAAAATTTATTACCAATAGTTTTTTTCAACTACTCTCAAGGTAAGATAACTAGCGGATAAGAGATCTTTTGAAGAAAGAGAGATAAAATTGGTCGACGCAACTGGAATACGAAATTTCTGCTAGTCGTAGCTAAACTCAAGTAGCAGGTTTTTTATTCTTCTGATCAAGAAGTACATTGAATTAGAGATTCTACGACTATTTCTTCAATTTCACACAAATTTAGCGGTTATTTTTGCAAAAAAAACACTCCGAGTTTTCATATTGAGAATTCTATATTCAGATTTTAGGTCAAATATCCGTTGCTAATGGAAGCGTATATCCTTGTTTTTATGCTAGGTAAACTAAAGTCCATTGACATTTCCATCACTCTTATTTAATGTTTCTGCTTTACAACTTAATAAGAACAACTTAATAAGAGCATTTATCTATGTTAACAAATAAATTATTGATTTTATTTCCTTTTTATTTTAAGAAATCAATTAAGCCTTAAAAAGGAGAACTACGCTTAAAAATTATATATCAATAAGCAAGATATTTTTTATAATTGTTTCATTATAAATCAAAAGTAAAAAATCTTGGTAAAAATTTTATATAAAAGTATCATAATAATAGTGTTGATTGATTTTTTCTTGTATTTAAACGTACAGTATAATATTGTTACAATATATCTTCAATAGGATAGTTAATCACAGGTGTTCAATCAAGACATATCTACGAGAATCAAGAAAAAAAAGATTAATCTTGAAAAACTAAAAGTCTGCGTCCCTAATTACTAATCGATGACGCACACCAATCTGAAATCCGTATCGAAGCGCACAATGTAGCCGCATCAATCTACGGAATGGTGATAAGGGGACGTCGTTTGTTGAAATGGCTCAAACTTGCCGAAGAAGGGTCAGTGTAAGTCTTTGTGAGAATGTCGTCGGTAAGTCGTCGGTGAAATCCATCAATTCATCGCGAAGTTATCCCGGGACGATAAAATTCAGACGTGATGACAAAAGCCTCATGAAGCTTGATTGGTGAAGGCGACTCTTTTCGCAATCATATTCTCTACAGATTCAAAAGCAGCTTAAATATCTTTCAGAAAATGGACAATATGCTTAATAAGTGGAATTGGAGATCGGCTTTCGCGTGAAATGTAGCTTTAGTTTCTTTTGGAACAATTTACTAACAAGTAAGACTTGTCGTATGGATTTTTGTATAATGATAGATATATGAATTTTGGTGCATCTCAAAGTAAATGTAATTTTCAAAATTTAATAATTAAAATTAGTGACAAATATATTTATATAAATTTCCATATACAATTTAATAATCATAATAATATCAATTACATACAATTATGAATTTAAATAAATAAATGCATAATAAAGCAAGAGATTTATATCAAAATATGAGAAAATTAATAACAGTTATTTGTATCAATTAAATCATGCTTACTATAAATGTAACAACAAATCCAAAAATATCTATTCAATTGCTATTCGTTTAAGTATATCTTTTTATTTCGTAATTCTCAAATGTATTCCTTTCTTTTGGAATATATTTTTCATTTAAATATGTAGCATATATAATTTTCCATTAAAAAATTTCTAATTTTTGTCTTTTAGTTAATGAATAATAATTTTATGAGATTTTTCTTGCTATTGTATAAAAATGAACAGAAGTCGTTACAACCAAAGGAAATGTTTTACAATTCGTAAAAATGTTTTACATGTTATGTTCTTTGTTAAAAAACTCTTTCTATCCTTCCCTCCTACCTCTTTTGTCAACCATTACTTAGTGCAACATTGTCGACTAAAGGATCCTTAATAAGGACGTGAACAAAGGAACGCTAAGGCAAATAATTCCAAAGCTCTTCGATCGGCGTTTCAAACGGTATGCCAAGCACTTGTAACACGCCGCTTCCTACTGTGGCATTCTGATTCCGGTAAATAGATCAGATGTCGAGTGATTGTTCAGAAACTTCACTAAATAGTTGCAACTATTAGATGATACATATTACGAAATAGAAAAATATAATAGAAAGAATGTACGAAAAGTACTATTTCAATAAAATATATCTCATAAGATTATTTAAAACTTAATTCAATCCTGAATTTAAAAAAATTTAATGCGCATATATGTATATATTTGTATAAAAATAATATTATCTATTTACAAAATGTATGTTATTATATTAGATGCAAAAATATTTAATATATTATTTTCTTTGCAAAACCTATTATTTAAAATGTATAAATATATAAACTATATATCGTATAAATGTATAAATATTATATAAAAATAAATATCTTCATAAAATATTTCGAGGAAATTAATTTGATATACGTGAAGCTTTGCCGTTGATTGAAGTAAATGCGATCAAATAACGGAGATGTCACGAACGGTAAATTGGCCTTAGATTAATTGCTCGGAAATCTTGATCACTAAATTTCATCTCCTGTAGATTATATGCACAATTATATATTCGTATATATATTTGACGTAAGACAGAATATAAAATATAGATTTAAAAGTAAACGATTTAAATTAAACGTTTAAATTAAATAGTTCAAAATTAATGTTTTCACAGTAAGAGTGAAGCAAAATAAAAGTCAAAGAATTAAAAAGAGCTAAAGAATATAATACCTAATAGTTACAAGAAAATTTATTTTTAAAGATATTACCATGCACATGTATTCAGCTAATTAAATATATAATAGCTTATGTTTTAATAAAAAACGTTTTATCTATATCTACTGTTATTCTTTCTATATTTTCTCCTTCGATATTTCCCCATTGACAGATCAATATTCTGAACAAAATTATATGTCGTGGGAAAGGCGTGGCCAACAAATCGAAACTATTTCCAGTAGGTAAGGAAAGGTGAGAGACATATAAATCAGCATACTTGGATTTGCGGGTGTAACAATGAAGTCGAGTAAAAAGGAAGAACAAAAACAAGATGAAATAGGAAGGCACTGCGGGAGGAAATCATCTGTCTAGCTCACTTGTACTCTCCACCAGGTCCTCAGAACGTATAACTTCTGAACTTTTCGGATGTATCTTGATTTTCTATTTCCGTGAAATGGCCTTGACGAAAGTTTGCGTTTTACGGTTGTTTCACGCAAAATACTTTGAATGCTTCTCTAAATCTTTACGAACTCCTATTTGTACGCAAAACGTTACTTGCTAGAAATATTTAAAACAAATAGGGTAGACCGAGGCAAATCGGATCACAGGGCGAATCGGATCAAAGTAAGAATTGAGTTCGTATTTGTTATATTCATCAATATATCTAATCATATAAAATACAAATAATAATTATCCGATTCGCCTTGATCTACTCTATATAGGTTTCAGAATCAAAATAACATTAATATTATTCTACGATAAATTTTTATATGCATTCTAATGCATTACGGAAAATCTATGAGTAATTATTATTAAATAATGCTATTAATAAATTCTTTCTTATCTTTGCTATTATGCAAAATTTTTAATTAAGCTTCTCTTATTAATAAAAATAGTTTATATCTAACAGGATTTATAACGTAATATCGTGAGTTTAACTTCGGGAAATTAAAGACTATCTAGCAGACGCTACTTATCTCTTGATCACAGATTGTTGGGGTAAAATAATATTTGATCACTTTTATTACCTCTTTTCTGATATCGAGTTTTTTATATGTATTATCTAAGATTATTTTACGTGAATTATATAATAATAAACGAAATAAATAAATAAATAAAATTAAATAGACATTTTAAAGCAGCTATACGTTATATATCTTTTACCCTCAATCCGAACGAACTTGCATAAGTGCATAAGCATAAGCACAAGTTTATGGACCAATCAATTTTCTTATACATATGTTTATGCGTTATGCAAGTTTGTCTGAATTGACCTTTAGATGCAATCATTGCATAATTACATTTACAATTACAATAAAATTTTTTAAATTATGATTACGAAAAATTTTTGATAAAAGTGAGGCTAAATTAAAATCTTAAACAAGTTCTTAAGAATTTTAATAATTTTTTTGCAAATAATATCTGTTTTATTCTGGGATTTTTAATACAGATTAGATAAATTAATAAAAAAAAATGGAATTAAAATTAAAGAAATATTTTTATATATTATTCTCGTTTTGAAGCTTCTAAATTTTAAGTGAATCAATTGGTTCAATGTAATTAGTATAGAGCTAAGCGTCAAATTTAACCTGAGATTAAGTAAAATCAATTCTAATTAACTTCGAGATTGAGCAAAGCTGCCCCAAAATTACCTTGCAATCCAACTATGATTTATTTATAATAGTACAACAAAATTCTATAAATTGTTTTACGCAGAGCGTAATGTAATAAAGTTTAGGTAACAAATTTTACATAAGCACATTATTATTTTCCGAAACTTAGCTTTTAAAGGAAAACCGGAAATAAAGTTTGAAAAAGATTTCTGTTCAGATTTTCTCTTATATTTTTTACTTTACTGTTTTATTTTTTGCTTTATTCTTTATTTAATAATATTGAATTTTAGTAACTTCAAATAAGACACGATCAATCTTAGTCATTTTTAATTTTGAATAATTTTATTAAAATAAAATAGTAAAACATTATTCACAATATATTAAATCGATGAAAGTTATGGCTAGCCGTAACTTCCTAGACGGTTGTAATTAAGTCGTATATTACGAAACGTGATGTACGTGTAAAAACGTTCCGTCATTTTTCGTCAGATGGCGGCAGCTTGCAAGCTCCGCGAAAGCTCGCTTATCCGCTTTTCTACTCTCGGATCGAATGCCGGTGATTAACAAGATTTTAAATAATCGATGAAACTCCAACTTGATCAGGCATTGCTGGTATTATCGAGTCAACGATAAAATTGAGTGGATCATTTTGCCTGATGGAGAACAGAGCGCTCTCTCAAGGCACGGCGCGACCTCCTTTAGTGACGCCAGCTGGAATTACCGATGGATTTTCACGCAACGATGCTGGCACAAACCTAGCTTTATAACCGTCGATATGCGAGTAATTCAAAAACTGCACCAACAATCGCGAAGCTCGAGTAAACTTTTCTCATTGTCGAGATATATAAAACTGTATCTTAAAAATTTGTTGATACAAATTCTCCCTCTCTCTTTCTTTTTTTTTCAGATATATTTATTAATTTCTGAAGAAAGAATTTCCGAAGTTATGTATTCAAGAAAAGCTCTATAGACTTATCGTTGATTTAAATTCTTAACGTGTTATATCTTGCATTATTCACGGTTAGCTATATTAATTATAACTACTCCACGTTCGCATTTCAATTCACTTGCAATTCAATTTAATAAATGTTTTTTAATAAATATAATAAACAAATTTTTGGGAGATATAAATATAAGGTAATCTCCTTTTACTCTCTTCGTGATAGGGGTCAATCTACGTATTGGATCTACATATATCAGGCAGTAGTTTCTTTTTGGCATATCAGTTATGGATCAACGTTAACCATTTCCATTTTTAATAAACGGGACTCTACAGAAAAGTTATCGTGCATATGGAAATTGCCCTCGCGATATCGAAAGCATGGATATCGATCGTGACTGCTGGCGGCGGCCTGCGATTTACTCTACACATGTCAGCCGTTGCGGTGTCTGCGTTTAACCGCGATGTTCAATTTGCCCTGCGGCCGAACCGCTTCCGGTTTTCAAGCCGTCGCTACTTTCCAATACAGTTATCACAGTTGTGCTGTTAGAAGTGTCCGATAAGGTCGCGGGAAACTGCCGGAAAGCTACGGAAATGATTGCTTTCGCACAATTCTCAAGAAAGCAGTTGGAAAATATGATCATACATAGCTTTCAGATTATTACAGATTAAAAATATAGCGTGAAACTCACTTCAACTATTTTTATCTTGATAAAATGAAAAATATAAAAGCATTTCAAATGTGGGTTATACTTCTATGTGTGTTTTAGATTATTATATTGCAACAATCTAGGATGTTTAAATAAATAAATCTATGAATTTGCAAATTTCTTAATTCACAGATTTGTAAATTCACAAAGCATAACTTAAACATATATTATTCCTAGCAAATTTAACAATAATTATTTTTCATATGTTTATTCGTTCCCGAAAAAATCCCCCCCCCCCAAAAGAATCTTCTAAAGTACAAAAAAATCCGTAAAAACGCTGATAAATAATCATTTATTCTCTATTCCTATGATGTTGCAGTCTCCTCTATCGCTGATTCTATTAATTCTCGCTGCGTCAGTGTCCAGAATTTTCCTGCAGCAGGGAAACTTAATGGACCGACAAATGATGCTGCCATGTTGCTAAGTGATTGTCATCACTCACTTAAGATTTCCGACAGTAGTACGAGCGTTTCTCGGCTAATGTATTCATTCAGGAGGCGCGTGAGGCGATGGCTGAACGTGGTGTGCGCCGCGCCGGGTGCAGCGATGGGTGGCGCGGCGCGTGGTGATGTGTGAGCGGCGCCTGGCTGTCGTCCAGCTCTCCTGACGTGATTTACATGGCAGAACTGCGCTCGACGTCTTTCTTTCTTTCGACGGAGCGCAGCAGCATGAAAACATCCGATTTCAACGCGATTCCGATTTTTCATAAATTCGATGAGCTGCAGAGAACTTTCACCAACACTAATAGGATCTTTACGAAAGACCAGTCATCGACACGCTCACTGTCGTTTATCATGGTTATGGATTTGAAATGCTCGTAGAAGATTTAAATATGCTTTGGTCTATATTGAAGTTACGAATTATTAAAAGGAACGTAACAATATTTTCAGACGTTTGGGTTTTAATGTTTGAGTAAATAAGAAATATATAAAGTAGGAGAGTGAATTATAATTTTTAAAATAATACTAATTTAAGTTAAATATGAATATTTTTAGAAATATTTTTACATCTTAACATTCATTTTCTCTCTTCAGAGTTTTTCAGATTTTTATATATTTTTAAATTAATTCTGAATTAAAACTAAAAGTTATATAGAATGTAACTTTCTTTTTCATATTTCAGTATTATATTTCAGTACTCGTAACAGCTAAAGGTCAGGATTAAATATTAAATAGTTTCTCATATCTTTCGAAACTTTTCCCTTTAATCAATATTTGCATCAATTCAATATAATCCTATCTCATTCTGATTTAATTGAATATGAAGCTGTTACTGTGGATCAGCATATGCAAACCGTAGAATAGATGTATTTTATGCACTTTCATCCATCAAAACCCACAATGATTGGAATGCCTGTATTTCCATCCACTTCACGGTTTATGGAATTGACGCAAAGTTTTTGACATTAAAATATTCAGAGCAAACATCAACGTATTCCAACGAAAAAATGAAAACTGTAACGCAGTATAAATTCATTTCTAATGCGATGGTAATGATTAAAACTATAAATATTGACCATATGTAAGTATACATATGTATGTAATTTTTGCTCATCAATTGTATATTACGTCATCTATTTTAAATTGATTCTGAAATTATACTATCTTAGACCAATAACTTTGCATTATAATTTGCATGCTTCCTTTGCACGTTTAGCTTTCGCTTCCTAATTATCTTACATTACTCGGCATTCTCTACGTTATTTTGCATGCTGCTGTGATGCAGTAAGGAGATTGTGTAAAATAGAAATTCATTTATGTAGTCATGTTAAAGCTATAAATTATCTTTATTTCGCGTGTAAGCTTTGCGAAGAAGTAATTACGTAAATCGTAAAAGGATAAATCTAAAACATGTCTGCTTTGCATTCGTTTGTCAGCAGAAAATCTCTTTATCACAGGACTAGAGTGCTGATTTGTATCCTACGGGCACAAAGAAAGGTACTAGTGAAAGGAATGTATAGTCCCAACATTCAGATTTTGTCTGATAAAAGCCTCCAGAAAGCCATCCGATGTCTCCAACGAAATGGGTTCCGACGAAATCGATCTAACTAAGACTTTCTGTCCGCTTCTTAAACCTAGCACGATTCCGAACAATCTGAGGATTTACCGTATCGCATGTAAACTCCTTCCATGATTGCAAAAATAAAAAAGTTACTAACGTTCGAGAATCTCTTTCACCATTTAAAATATTTTGTAATCTTTTTACTTGCAAATCAATGAATTTAATGCACGACTTATTTTACGCTTTTCACAAAATTGAGCACCAAACATCTGCATATAACACCAAATCTGTTTTAAAGTGAGAACAAAGGTTCCAGAATTTTTGCAAGTATTATTCGTTCACTAAAAATGCAGATTTTATTCCCATACGTGTATTGCATTACCAATGCAAAAATGTCACAATGTATTTCGAAAAAAATCAACGTTTAACTTTAAAAATTAAAATAGAATTGTTTCAAAGTTCACTTTTAATGTCCGCTTTTAATTTTCCAATTTTGTTTTACATAACTCAAACGTGAAATAGTTTCCATTAATATATGTGCACGTGTGTAACATACAGTGTAATAACGTGTAATGCGCGAATAACAGTGCCATCAATCAAATGGAATTAATACTCACCAGTAGGGCTAGGTGTGAGCTCCTTCATCGCGATCCTGACACGAAGATCATATCGCTGGAAAAGCCCCAACCTTGGACCCCTCGTGCTTCTCTGTAGTGCGCTAATAGCAGAGCTGACTGCTCTGGTGTATTCTCTTACACCAAAGGATTTGTACGGCACCAACATGCCCACCTGTTACACAAATATGACGGAGGAAATATGAAATTTTAGTAAGGCGCGTGTTACTCTCTCTCTTAGACATGCGTCATGCGTTTCGGTCGGTGTAGCAACGAACACCGTCCGTCAGGTGATAAATCGCTCTCGCTGCGTCAAATGGCGAGAAAGATCGTCAACAGGTTGTACAAAATGATATTTCGCCGAGTTTCGACCGAGACATGGCAGTTGACACGTCCGCTAAGTTACAAATGGCCCGAGTTTAGGAACGAATGCTATTGTGATATATATATATATTCGCTTGTGATGTGTACGATTGCGTTGGAAAATACATCCATTATAAGGCATGTTATTTCATTTTATCATTGTTATTGTTACATTACGAATTATATCTTGTAATTTTTCTTTTTATCGCAATTTCTTCAATTTATATTGACTAATGGTGGTGGACGCGCGCTTTGGGCGCGAAATTTCTCATTATTGTATAATGAAACATAATTTTGTAAAAATTTATAATTAAAAAATTTTTAATTCTTTAATCTTTTTCGATAACCTAACGAACTGTCAAAACTGTCACAATAATTGTCATACATCTCAATACTGATAGCTCTCGCAGTACGAGTGAGCAAAGCGAGAGAACTAATCAGCGGAAAATCTGCAACAATTAAATCTCTACATCTCCTTTGTAACAATAAGAAAAAAAGAAGGAAGGATATGACTTATAAAAAAGTAAAACAAAAAAATTATTTTTAAAACCAAAAAATAGCAAATAATTTTCATGTCTTATATTGGTTACTCTCACAATACGAAGTGAGCCAAGCGAGAAAACCAATCAGCTTCACGGAAAAGAGGTAACAATGGGTGCTTTCCAGCAACGACACTGTGTAACACAGTGAATCATTTCATCTCTCTTTAACATTCAGCAAACGACAAGGACGAAATGATACATTGTGTTACACAGTGTCGTCTGTGTACGTTGCTGGAAAGCACCCAATACTTGGAGACTTTCGAGTATCGATTTAACACTTTCTATAAGAGTGGGATTTAATATTCAAGCAAATTGCTAAGATTATTTTATATTGTCATTACTTGTTTAATGAGACTAAATATTAATTAATCGTAATTTGAATGATAAATTATTTTTATTTATACTCCTTGATACCAGGAATTTATATATATCTTAGCTACAATTTGTTAAATGAATATAACAGAGAAATCGTAAAATTTCGATAAAGTGCGTCAGATTACATTAAATATATATTAAATTAATATTTTCTATATCAATTCGCACATTTTTTCTCCTAGAGTTACATACTTTTTAAAAAATAATATGTAAAATATTTTATGATAAAACAGTAAAAATTTTAATTACGAAGAGAGTAACTTTCAAATAAAAATTTGTCTATTACATTAGAATTATATTTTTATCTTAATCGAAGTTAATTTAAAATACAATCCAAGTTATTGAATAAGATGTTTAATTTGAAGATTTATAGATAAATGATGTTTAACAAATACATAAAATTGTGTATTTATATTTAGATATAAGAATAAGAAAAAATTGATCATATAATAACTTTTAATGCATCACGTACTTCTGTTATTATCTGACATATAGTCATTGAATTGAAAGAATTAGGTAATTAATATTTTCTTCATCTAACATTTTGTAAATTGCGACTTCAATACGCAATTATGCAACACAATTAAGCTTTTTGAATATTAATAAGACCATTATAATTTTGCGCTTGCCGCACTTCACTGCATCACGATAGCGACAATGCATTAAGTGCTCAAAGCGATCAGAAAACTGCAGCAAGGGCATCTTGTTCACTTTATTACCACAAGAATGGACGGGCGCGCACCTGTTGCATAAATCGATCGATGTGAATGAATACCTACGTAGGCTGAGACTGGACAGTGCTTACGTTTCGGCCTATCAGTGACATCACAATGCTTTTTATGAAAAACGTCGATTTGAAGTAGTATTTTAAGAAAAGTGTTTCACCATTCTTCACATTTCTTCTGCAATAATCAAAACTTTGATACGATATTCTTGCATAAATTTGAGATGTATGATACAATCATGAAAGACTCTGTTTTAACGTAAAATTTACAATTTGTCAGCAAAGAAATCAAATATTAGCTCTTTCATCATCAATACGATTTTATAAAACAAAGTTAATTTTCCCGATATACAAATTATGTTATTTTATGTTGTTTTACTTTATTAATTATTTACACATGTCTGCGATGTAATTAAATATTCTAACCAACCAATTATTTTTAATTCTCTATCTCAAGCATTTTATTTCTAAAGAAATATAAAGTACGTTTTCTAAAGAGATTTTCATTTGTGAAATCATTATCTCTTGCGACATTAATTTAAGAGAAATTGTATTATTCTGTCACATACCGTTTGAATAACAGATTTAATTTAGAAAAGTGGCATAATCCATCGATTATCGGTAACGATTCGCACTAACCGTAAATTTATCGGTTTTAGTTATGCTCTATCTCGATGCATAGACGGTACTTGCTACAATCAGTAAATGGAGACGAAAACCTATAAATTGATTCATAGTGCGCCGATACGAGTTTAAAATATTGAGAAAGAATTCATGAATCCATCGGAGGTTTCCTGAGAATATCATCCCAAATAAGTCCGAAAAATACGAAAGCAACTATCCTCGAATAATGTGAGTTATTAACTCAATGAATTCATTAACATTCATTAAAGATGATTATCTCCGTGCCGAATATTCCCAAAACGTTAAGAACTTTTCGTCAACTGCATATAAATGAAGCTAGTAGTTCGAGGAATATAATTTGCACAAAATATATGGTTTAATATGAATTAAATAACTAAGTTATAAAATAACTTATGTAAAAAATTATATAATTAAACTTTTATTTAAAAAAAGATAAAAATTTCATGATAAATTAGTTATTGTAGAATTACAATAATAGAAAATAAAGAAAATAATGCGCATAAAATATAATACATAAAAAAACTCTTATTCATTTTAACATTAGAAAATAAATATATTCTTTGTCAATAGTTATAAATAATTTTAATTACTTGTAGTGTATTTGTATAATTACATGTCTTTATAATCTTGGTAACATATATTATATCTTCTGATTGACGTAAAATTATTTCTAACAATATATAATTTATTAGTAATTAAATAATATATTTATTTTTCAACACAATGGCTTTGCTGTTTGATAAACTTTTCCCAACTCAAAGCAAATTCATAAATTTTGTTTATGAAAAGTTCTTAAGGTTTTTTCAGCTTATACTCATAATTACATTTTTTTCTTGAATTAATGCAATGAATTCTCATTATACTTTAAGTTTTGGATATAACAGATATAAAATGTTTCTTTCAAAGCGTATTCGATTTTGATGAAATGGTTCTTTGATGGATTTGATGTTCTTTTTTTCTTAGCAAACCTAATTTGTACAGAAGTCCTTACCTTGAGATCAGTGATGTTAATATTATTCCCAACAGAAGATTGCGGCGTGAAACGTGTAGGAGTAGTTGTGGTGGTCGTGGTGGTCGGAAATGATCGCTGTCTCGTTGAGTTCGATAATCTACCTCCCTCACCAATACGAACTGCTGAATTACCTCTGCCCACGTTTACACCCTTGGGAACTGTACCCCTGCCAGTTCCGATTCTGATGCCTCCTTCTCTAATAGTGTTACCCGGCGGACTACCTAGCACTAACAACGGTGACACCACTAGTGAGAGGATCCACGTGGTCCTCATGGCGCGGAATTTATTGCTCGAAGCGACGACCGTTTTTGTCACGAGACGGCGATTTGCCAACGATTGATTCGACCATACACTGCTATCTTGACACTGCGTTTCCGTTCAAAACACGAACGAATTCTTCAGCGTCGCGATGGCGCCGTGCAACCGCATGCACGCGCATTTCTGCCGTTGTAACGTTATCTCATCGCGACGTAGTGCGCCTGAAATACAAATTAAACATTTGTTAATATCAAGTAAATAATATTTCAAGTATCAAAATTACGAGAAATCTAATTATCAGAGTCAGAAATATTTGGAAAATAAACTCTCAATTTTGTCCGTGAAATAATCTTTCTTTTAATCGTGGATAATTATAACTTTTGCACAATTTCAAGATTAAAATTATATATTCCACTCAACATTTTATTTTCACCACATGTTTTAATGTCTCAAATCTTTAATAAAATAATTAATTAATCTGAGGGATACGAGAAACGCGTAAATATTTAATTAGATGTAGCAACGAAAAGGAGACGTGTCAAAATAATCCTTATTAATATCCGATTCGCCCTGGATTTCTTATCAAAGTAAAGTAAAACTTTAATTATGAACGTCTTAAATCTCGCCCTAATTAGATATTATATAAGCTTACTCTAGAATCAAGTCCCCAGTTCGCCTAATTTCTCGATTCACTTCACCTCTTTTGTACTATTATCTGAAACGGGAGGTACAGTTCGGCAAATCTATAGATACGTCTTTGATCTATCATGTATAATAATCTAAGGATTTGCTTCAGGAGGAATTGCGTATGAATCATCGAAGCAACAGACGGTCGTATATAATAGTCGATTCCCGGTAGGATTAGTTGGATAGTTCGATCGGTCATCGCTACCTGTCATCGTACACAAACGTGAAATGCTCTATTTGGCAGATTGAGTTTATCACGAATCGCATCTGCACATTGATATTGTAAATTTGTAAAGTCTAATCGGATAAATTCCAATTTCATGGACTTGCAGCTTTGACATATTTCGTTTTTGTGGATTAAATCTACCGAGCTAAATGTTATATCACGTTATATCTTGTAAGAAAAGCATGATAAAAAGAAATAATAAAACTAGGGCACAACTTTCTAGCAAGTTGACTAATTAAAGTTCGTATGTATATATATATAGTAAATAAAATAAAAAGGTAATATACAAGTTAGTAAAGCAATTAATAAAATACTTAGTTACTTTTTGATGAAAAATGGAATGTTGTTAATATGTAATCATTATAAGATCGTTATCCAATCGTAAAATACACTTCTCAAATTATAAAGAGCTTTCCAAATCAATTAAAATTTAAATTACAGAATAAAATGGTTTTATGAAATCGACAGAAAAGATATATGTATGTAACATACATATATAGTACATATTCGTATAAATATATATAGTTAATATAAAAAATATACATTTTATTTTAATAATAAAGAAAAATGAAGCCTTGTCAATGTTAATTAACATTTCAAACTATCATAATTTTTCTGAATTTTCAATATTTTTTATAAAAGTGAAATCTTTATATAATTGAATGTTTATTTACTTCAATTGTTCAAGAATATCAAGTATGTTAAATAGACCTTTTTAAGATTTTCTATTCTGAAATAGGTTCCTACTTTGTAGCGTGAAAGCTTTTCACGGCTTTTCTTTCGTAACATAAAATGTAGATATTGGTTAGTCCTTTCACGTACGGTGGCCTTTCTAAGTTTGATCGAACTTCGATCATCTAACTTTCAACAACAAACATGAGCAAGGTTGTATCACTGATGCTAATATTTAAATGATGCTCAGATTTAAAGCAAATATAAAACATATTTTTCACGTTTTTTATTATAATTATTCTGTAAAAGAATTATGAAGATATATGTAAAACTTTATAATTACCATAAAAAAAATAATCCTTCATTATTCAACACGGAAACTTGTTCTATATAAAATGATGTGCTGTCGATAACAAAAATGATACTGCCGATACTTCCTGCTTTGTTTTTCAATTGTCGGACCTACATTCGAAATAACATTTGTTTCAACTTTGACACGCTGGCAGCTATTTCATTATTGCAATGTTTCTACTACACAGACACTCATCGGTCCTGATTGCAATTTATATTTTGAACACGTACGGTATAACGCTACATGTACGATAGGTATTTTTAAATGTCTGATTATCTTTCTCGAGAACTGTCATTAATCATTAACATGGTAATAGAGCGATGTGTATGGAAATCATGATAATAGAAGCATTATACATATTAATCATTATACATATTAATCATATTTTTGAAAATCGTCACATGCGAATTTGATTTATAATTTACGAATAATGCGCTTGACTTTACATGCAAACAATTTTAATCCCAAGTCAGCATTATACATTCAAATCTAAAATGTAAAACGCAAACGACTGGTACGAATTCAATCGTAACGTTGCATTTCATTTTCTACTTGTACAACAGTAATTTTATTTTAGTATGATGCATAAACGTAATATAAAATTAAAATGCTTTATCGGCAACGTAATTTTCCTAATTAATGTATAATTTAAATAATAAACTATCTTAAATTTTGTCTCAAATAAAACATAGTAATTATTTACATTATTTGAACCTATTAGTATTTAGATTATCATATTATATAGCAATTTTATAATTAATATAATTATTGATATGCTTCTTAACGGGATAGGAAGTTTACTAATGTAACAACATGTGTGTTAGAGAAATCAGTTTAATGGATTAATTCTAAAGAACTTTCAGAGAGTTAAATAGCTATAGATAAAAGGATTTAGTTCTTAACTTATATCAGTAATTGGTTAACAATTTGAGAGTTGAACAAAGGTAGACAACATAGCGACAGTTACGGTATCTAACAACGTAAATTCTTCCTAAACTTTTTACGAGATACTTTCATCTTGGCAGATTTGTCCGAGTTTATTGCCAAAGTTTGTCTCGTTCTCTCTCTTCTCTTTTGATCTTCTTCGGAAGGCGATTTCCAAAGTCAAATATTTACCTCAAATCGCGAGAATGTCTAATTATCCTCACTCACATCAAACTTTTTCGTTTTAGGACATACGATTTAGAAATATATTAACTATTTCTGTTATAGTTTCATTACAATTAAAGATGAAATATAAAATCGTTACTGGATAAATTAAAAGAAAGTCTTTGAGAGCTGTATCTTAAAAATTTTGCAAGTTTCTTCCTCACATTTTTAATAAAGTGTGATTGAACTATTTGACTATTATCTCATTTAAATATCATATTTTATGTATTTTCGAAGAAATTACTACATTAGCGATTCAACGGAAAAAGTAATAGCTTTACTTTTATAATACTGTATAAACGAATCCTTCATAATATAAATATTTACGAAATGTTCATCTCAGAAGGCAATCAACGAGTCGACAGGCGATTAGAGTGGTCCATAGGGTATATTGGCACAAGCGCACAGCTATGAGACGGTTGAGTTTTTACTGCCACATATTGCTTTGACCCGCGTTTATCGCCCCTACGTATCAGGTTTCGCGATATTGAACCACGTCCCATATGGATGGCCTTTGGTAAACCGACCATCGGCCGTCGCGGATTCCTGTGGCCTAGCTCTATCTCTAAACCCTTGTACCCTCTATTAAGGCACCAAACTAACCGCCATGTAAGAGGACTACCCATCGCTATCCATCGATCTATTTGTGATAATTACACATCCAATTAACAAGCACCTTTGTCATATCAAACGTCGGATATCATATGACCACCATAAATAATTTTAAAGACTAATTTAGTTATAGTCCTAATATTACATTTAGTTTTAATGATAAATAATTCTAATAGAAATAATGTAAGAATAAAACAATTATTTTTAAGAAAACACAAAATTTAGTACGTTTTAATAATATAAAGGATTTATATAATTCATAAATTGATCTTAATATTTACAAAGATTGATAAATTTAAACTTTGGTTACTCGATAAATTTTTTCGATACTTTTTACTTAAAATATCAAGCCATTTCTCTATATAATATAACATATTTGGTAGAAGAAATAAATCATTACTAGAATAATTTTTAAAACAATAATATTTAAAATCATTGGAGTATCTAAAGTCTCCTATAGGGAGAGATTTTATACAGTATGGTCTCTCTCTAGATGCATCAAATTTTGAAATGCACCACAATGCAAGAAAAAGACGGAAGCTACATTGCATGCAATGTGACATAGTAAATTGTGGAAATGACCGAGTTTAACGTGGACAATGTAATGAAACATAGCCGGTCATAACAGTTCTAGGAAGTTCTTTTTTGGAACGCTTCGTCAGACTTTTTTTGCTGCTTTATATCCTATCTCCATTTTAATATTGCGCATTTTTTTACCATACATGCCGCTGTCTGATACAGATAATTATTTCTTTTTCATAGTACCTTCCATAGCACCATGTTTTTTCACAAGAAATTATATTATTTGTATTCTTCTTCGCCACGTATATACTTTTGAAACAAATTAGCTAAGATGTATTGTAACAATGTATCCAGAGACTATTTGATTGGAAACTCGAAACGCAGCTCTGATTACGAACTTCTGACATGATTAAGTAACGGCATGTAGGTTAATTAACGTTGTTTCTGTAAACGACGATTAATGGCGATACTAGTAGACATTGCTAATAAATAAATATTGTGTAAATTCAACACCGTTAATTTAATATATCTTTTATAGATATTAAATATATCTAAAAGAGATATTTCTTTTATCAAAGTCTTATATAACTATATTACTTATATAAGATAAATATTTTTCTATAAGTATCAATACTTTATAAAAGAGTTTCTAGTTCGGGTTAATAATAATTGGTTCATAATATTGGTTCATAATTGTTAAATTAACTCTAATCGTTATCAGACATTTCTGTCAATATCAAGTTGTGATCAGTCATTCGGATTTCGGAAATATGTATCGTTAAGTTTTACGTCAATGTCAATATTTCAATATCAGTACATTATTGGAATGTACGACGTGCATTTGTCGTATCGAATAAGCGGTGTCTCAGATAAATGACAATCCGATAATCGGAATTCCGATTAAGCAACATCAGCGTAATCAATATTCTAGTCAACCTAAAATTCTCTATTGATTTTTAATATTAAAAAAAAATACATGTACATAAATACAAAATGTATATTTTTTCAATGCCAATTATAAATATTAAAATAAATTTAACAATTTGTTTATATCTTTGTCAACAATTACAATTAAAATTTAATTCTTTTTAACCAAGTTTCTTTTACGTTTTCTTTTTACAATTTCGTTTTTCTATCTTATGTTAAAATACGATTTAGTTTCAATTAATCTTCCTCTCAATACATAATTTTATAATTTCAAATTTTAATATAATAGTAGTCTGTCTTCTTAAAAAATTTTTGATAATTGATTCGAATATAAATTTACTATTATTTGTATAAAATAAAAGTTTCGTTATAATAAAACATTTTTAATTGTCGAAATCTATATATAACGTCTCTTGATATCCAATAAATTTCACCAACCTATAAGAACCGAAGGTTTAATTACAAGGAAAAATAAAGTATGGAAACTCGATCCCCGAAGATTAAACATTTACTAGGCCATGATTCGTAGTCTTATATTTGTTATATCATTTATAGCTATATACATACATACTTGATAGCTTACCAATCACCGGTGATTTCAATTTCTTTTCTATTGAACCGCAATTCGATATTCAATCAAGGATTCATTCAATATATATATATATATATATATATATATCAAACAAAATAACCTGGAACGCTGAGATCACCGGATCACCTAGTATCGAAACTCTCCGGACAACCGATACTAGGAACTGTTGGCTCTTGCC
>VBVR01002166.1:0-24470 GCA_011638315.1 Tetramorium parvispinum
GTATCATATAGAAGAAACTTACCTGTTTTAATAGATAAATGTGAAACACAGATATAATAAATTTACATCGGGAGCTTTCCAACAAGCGACACAAGTCGACACAAATATCGTTCTATCTTTCTTTTTTGGCAATGAGTAACAAAGACAAAACGACACTTGTGTCGACTTGTGTCGCTTGCTGGAAAGCTCCCAATATGTGTATGTACATACTTATAATCTATAACTAGAGTCTCTATCTATAACTATTGACGCCATTTTGCTTCAGAATTAGAGATTGTCCAGACTCTCCCTTCCAGGGACTCTAGTATGACTGTTATGTGACTGCATGCTCCAAACCCGCTTTGTTGACGTCACCAGCTATTGCAACGTACACTCACTCACATACACTCACAGATCAGCTGCTAGGTACACAAGATGGCGGACAGAAGTCATGGTGGGGGTAAATGGCGCTTCTCTGATTATAGGACTCTAGTATGGTGTCTTGTTTCTCTCCCACGAGAACTAAAAATTTTAGACTGGCTTCACATGGCGTAACTAGCGCCGGCCAATCGCAACATCTTATTTGAATATCAGCGGACGCTATTGACTACGTTTACACGACATGTTAATCGAGTTTTATAACATCCGTAGTTGTCAGACAGACCAATCACAGCTATCCCATTCTTCTGAAAAAAGGTTATGATTGGTCTATCTGACAACTACGGATGTTATAAAACCCGATTAACGTACCGTGTAAACGTAGTCTATTAGCGTTTTCGACTGAGCCGGGTTAACCCTGAGGGCCAATTTCACCAATGTCGGTTAGATTAACCGACGGTTAAAGTTAGCAGGGTGGTCAATAGATTTTAAAATTTTGTCATACTTATAACCTGAAATTTTAATGGGTAAATCTATTGGCCATCCTGCTAACTTTAACCGTTGGTTAATCTAACCGAGGTTGGTGAAATTGACCCTGATACTGCGTTCGTTTTCTCCCACGTTTTCCCACTGGGAGCATATACTATATATTATACTATATATATTAAAAATCTATAGGATACGTTAGGTATATTATAGATTTTCAATAATATAGTTTATGCTTCCAGTGGGAGAAAACGACGCGGACACTGTGCTTTCTGTTTTTTTTTTTAGTTATAAAAGCGACAACGGCTTTGATTACACCGAATGTGTTTAATTATACACAAAAATTTATTTATGGTTGATAATCTTTAATATCTCAATAGTAAAATCGTTCATCGAGTTTGGCCATCTAATGCACGAGGGATTCGTGGTCGATCGAGCGGTTGTACGGTGGCTCCCGCACGGACAAACGAGGGGAATTGTCGAGCAGCGTCGTCGGGGCCGCCGTTTCTCGTCGAGAGTGCGTCATTTATGTGTTACCGAGACAGTCGGCGGAAACAAGGCGTTTAATCGGACCCACGGACTCGGCGAAGCCAGTGCAATCGAGTGAGTATTCCTCGACATCGTCGCCGCCGTGGTCGTCGCCGTCGCCGTCGCCGACGCTGCCGCCGCCGCCGCCGAGAATGGCCCGCGCGCGAATTCGCGCTGATAACCACAAACCCGAATGTGTTAAATCGATTGGCGACGTCGTGCGGGATCTTGGCGGTGACGGGCTCGCGGAAACGCGAACGAGTACCGATTTGCGTCGAACGACGGTGGGAAGGACGATCCGCGATCTGACGACCCGCTCGTGTTTCTCCGCCAATCGGCATTAGATCGCGTCGCGCGAAATAAATATGGAGGCTGTGTATAAGTTGCGTTGTATGTATGTGTGTATGTTTGACGCTTTGACTGATGAGAAAACGCAAAACCTTCGACCTAACTGTGCTGTGACGTACTATATTTAGCCCGTAGTAAGAAATAACGAGATCTATACTCACATATCTTTATGAATAGATGTTCTATAGTCAAGCAATAACAAAAGCTGCATTGATGTAACTTGTAAACATATAGTTTATTATATGTTGTGCAATCTAATAAAGGTACTTACACAAATTAAATGTGCATGACTACGACTGTTTTTGGTGTTCGGTTTAGTTATATTATTTATTTTAAATTAGTTACATTGTATAATAGATTTCTTATGTTGTTTCCTCAGGTATGAGACGTAAGAGTGAAAGGAACAAAGCGAAGGGATCTCCAGAGAAGAAAGTTGAGAAACCGACGAGGAAGTCGACGCGTAGGCGTGGCAAGAGATCGCCTTCCACCTCGTCCGAGCAAGACACTTTAATCGAGGATGTGGCCAAAAGTGCCGTTCCAGTCAAGGAGATCGAGAAGGAGACACCTGTACAGACGCGTCTACAGAGCAAGGAAATAGAGCAAACGTCACAAGGAAATGAAGAGAAGGTCTCCTCTAGTGATATAAAGGTGAACGTAAAGGTGGACTCATCCGAAGAGGACAACGGCGGCTCGGTATGGAAAGTAGCGAGAGCGGATGCGTCGCCTGGCGAAATTCAAAAGTTGAAGCTATGTAGACAGCGCAACACGTCAGAACCATCATCAGACACACCACCGTCGAGCAGGAAAAGTGTCAAGTCAAGTAGCAAGTGGCAAGGAAGTGGTGAGGGAGTTGCAGAGGAGGCTGACTCGGCCGATGAGCAACTGGTTTCTTGTACAAGAATGCTCAGTAATGCTGAACAGCCGAACGATCCCTCCTCTTCATACCCAGGTCAGGACTCCAACGAAGAGGTAAGTGATAGCAAGGAGATCCTGCCTGAAACCACTTCAGCCAACTTGTTGTCTGACGATAAACCAAACATAGATCAGCACGGTGAATCAAATGAGGCAAATTGCGCTGCCCAAATCGTTGATATCGAACCTGGTAAGCTGGATAGCACGACAACCGTGCCAGCTCCTAGCGCGAATGGTGAGGAAACTGCCGCCACTGTCGACGTTAAGGAAGATAAACCTGTGGAAGACGAACCTGTGGAAGACAATCCTGTGGAAGACAATCCTGTAGAAGACAACCCTGTGGAAGACAACCCTGTGGAAGACAACCCTGTGGAAGACAAACCTGTAGAAGACAAACCTATGGAAGACAAACCTGTGGAAGACATCAGTGAAAAGTCAACAGAGATATTTATCAAAGAGACTAGCGTGGAAAATGTTCATAGAGATACGAGTAGTGAGGATGAGGAGGATAAAGCGAAAACGCATCGTCCGGTGGACTCGTCATCTGATTCGAATGACGAATCGCGCCCTAAAAGAAGCAGTGACCGAACAAGTAGTGACCGAACGTCACCACGTACTAGTCGCAGAAAACATCGAAATAAATATAGAGATTCGTCAAATTCAGACACACCTGATTCCGAAGACGAACCTGTTGAGAGAAAGGTCTCTGAACCTTATGTAGAAGAGGAGGAAGAGGAGGAGGAAAAACCGAGTACAGAATATTCGCAAGAGAATGATAAAGAACAATCGGTGTCGCCGGAAAGAACAAATTCTCATTCGAATAACGTAGAAAAGATAGAGGTCGAGCATAGTGAAATCGTTGAAGAGAAATCGGAAGAAAATGTAACCGAAAAATCGGAACAGTCTATACCGGCTAGCGCTCAAGTGGTTGCTCACAAGCCCGTTAAAGTCAACTTGAAGAGATCATTGTAAGCATAAATATTCTTGTACAACGAATATTGTTTCTCGATAGAGGAATTTTATAAAAGACGTAAAGTGTAATAGATATTATTGTGTGTGAAGCTTTCCAATGTACCATTATATTTGCAGAATGATTCAGTTATTAGTTTTTTATATTTTTATATGCAAAAAATTTATATATTAAAATTTTATTCCATTGACTTATAATGCAATTATTATACTTAATTTCTATCTATTTTCAGCTCAACAAGGATATCTGAAAAGAATGAAGTGAAAAGAGACGATGCTGATGCAAGCCTCGATAATGAATCCAATAGTCAAAATAAGGTATAATTATTAGTTATTTTACCAGAATTAAAAGGATATTTATATTCTGTTTGGTATATTGTATTCAAATAATGTGCATTTCAGGAAAATGGCAGTGAACAAGAGCCAAAATGTGTGCCGAGGAAACGTCGATGGGGGACCGCGCTTTCCACGGATACTGCACCCTCTTTTTCGATCTCAACTGATTCACTCAAGGTTTTATTCAATTTACACATTTTATTTTTGATTCTTGAGCAAAGTTTACTAACAATAATGTATATGTAATAGGCATTGGTACCAGGTGCGAAGCCATTATCCATCAATGAAGTTCGTCTCTCCAAGGACGATGACGAGGATAGAGATCGGCATAGAAACGATAAATGGCACAACTCGAGTGATAATATAAATGATAAGGCAATAGATGAAAACTTGCAGAAAAATGGCGCTACCAAAAAGGGCAATGGAAAAATAGATAATCACATTGGTATGTGTATTTACAATAAATGAAATGTATAAATTTTTATATAATCTTAATAAATTCCTACTTAATATTTCTATATTATTTTTATAGCAGCGAGGCGAAAGATATCAATCGTGAAGGAGATGCCGCATGTAAAATCACCAAGTCCGCCAGCATCTAAACCTACCAATATTCTTCTGATTAAGAATCTAGTTCGCCCTTTCACACTAAATCAGATCAAGGAACTTCTCTCGCGTACTGGTACCATCGTGGAGAACGGTTTTTGGATGGATCGAATTAAATCTAAATGCATTGTCGAAGTACGATTATAAATATAGAATATTATGTACAAAAATTTTAAGTCAAACTTTTCACGATTAATCTTAATATTGCAGTATTCCAATGAGGATCAGGCCTTTGAGACCAGACAGGCGCTTCACGGGATTTCTTGGCCTATGTCCAATCCAAAAAAACTTCATGTGGAATATGCTACAAAAGAGGATATGGAAACCGCTAGGGAATCATCCAAAGAACAACCAGTTGCTCGTAAAGCCGAGCCGCTCTCTTCCGATTCATGGCAGCAGGATTGGAGTCGCGATGAAAAGACTAGTACGACGAAGGTAAGGATTTACAGAGTTGTTTAGATCATTTGAATGTTTCAATTTAATGAAACATCTACTTATTAGGTGACCGTGGTAAGAGAATGGGATTTAGGGAAAGAGGACGGCCAACAACACATCAGGGAAAAAGAGCGTGAAAAGAAGGAACATGATAAGAAAGTTGGGCGGCGAGTGAGGAGTCGCAGCCCAACATTGGACGCGCATTTATCGGCGCCGGCTCGCAAATTTAAGAAGAAGGAGGACGACCCACCTCCGGCCAAGCTTTTGGATGATCTCTTTAGAAAAACGAAGGCGACACCTTGCATATATTGGTTGCCACTTACAAATGAACAGGTAGGTAAATTCATCCAGTTATGTATTTCCTTATTTTTAAATATTTATAAGAATATAGAAAGAAATTATAAAAAAATATTCCAGGAAGAGATTTTGTCTACAACTTTAACTCTATTTTATAAATTTCATATATATATATATATATAGACTGTTGAACGAATCGTGAACAATAAACGTTTTATATGGAAACTTTGCAGATAGTCGTAAAAGAAGAGATGCGACGACAGCATATGGCAGAACACGCGCGCAGATTAGAAGAGATGAGACGCGCTGACAGAAACAGGGACGGTCGACGTCGACGTAGTCCGAGAAAATAGAGATCAGCGTATATCGTCGGGAATTTTAAACGTACCTTTCCTCCCTTAACCTGATTTATCCTAAATTTAACTTCTTTTCTGCTTAAATTGACTCATTCCATTTAAATCAGTTTTTTCAAGTCGAAATTTTTTGTTTGTATATATTAAAATTAAAAGATATGTTTATCAGAGATACTTTTTTTTAATTGTTCAACTTTTGAAAATTTAACGTTACAACATTGTTTATATTTCAATCTTTTTTTTTGCATTTTTTTTCGTATTATCTTTTTTAGTCTTTATCTTTTTTTCTGTCAATTTAACTTCAGATTAATCATTGCATGATTATCAAATGTCCTTTCATTTCCTTGTTTCCTTTCCTTGTGCATCAGAATTAAACCATACTTCTTACAGGTCACCATTTATCTATCCCACAGAGAGCCAATAACTGTAGATCAGACGCGGTACCGTATATTTGCGTCGACTGTTCATGGCAAATAATACCAATTCACTCTTCTATGTCATGTTCGAAACTACACGTGAGAGACTCGCACGCTCGCAGCATCCACACGGAATAATTTGACAACGTGGGAACCTCTTTGAAGAAAATAGACGAAATATATTGAATGTGGAATAGACTTGGCATTCATGAGAATATCGTTCGTTCCTTCGCTTTTTTCTTGTTTTCATTTTTTACGAACTCTGACACAAGTACGTTTGAATGGAGAAATGAAGTTATATGATGCAATTTGGATGAAAAATGCTGTCACCTGAAATGTAGAAGTGCAATGTTATGAAGCATTTCGAACATTATTGATGGATGAAAAACAAACTTTGTCTCTACGTTAAATATTCTACTTCGTGATCTTTGGTTGCCTCGAGCTCAACAATTGCCAACCATTTGGCTTCGATGGCGGCTACGTTCTGGAAGCGTTGCGTCAGTGTTTAACCGTAATATAGACTAGCACAGGACGGAGACATGTCTGTAAATATAACCAATATTTCGTGGTGTGACATGTAAAATTATTAATAAATCCTAAAAAATGATGAAAAACACGCTGTGTTAGCATATACAGAGGTACATTTATCGCTTATTTTTTTTTTTACAATACCTATCGGAGAATTTGTTATTCACTCATGACGGAAAATTGAGAGCATAGATAAGTAAATACATTTATGCTTAAAATAAATAATCGCCTATGTTATTGTCGTTATCTAATTTGTGTACAATCGTAGAACTTTAATAAATTAGCAACAAAAAATTGAAAAGCGCGCAGTAGAACACGATTGTCTAAATTTATTGCAAATATGCATATAAACTTATTTAATAATTTTATTCGTATCAATAATAACATTATCAACGCTAACATTATAGGTACTTTAGTTTATAAAATCCGAGTACAGAATGTGTGCATATTGTTAGACCTGTCACGATTATGATTATATTGTTATTTATTGATAGTGAAAAAGAAGAGAGACATAAAATTTAATAGTCAAGTTAATTCTCACTTTGTACAGTTTTTATTTTACTTACATAATTTATAATTTGAAAAACACGATGACACGTGCGTCTTGCAATCAGAATCGAATTGCATTTCTATATCGTTATGTACGCTCGCGCACATTTAATATTTATTTTATTAAAAATTTTGCAATACTAAGTGAATGAATAAACAATGTATAATTTGACCAGACAAATGTGACACATCGAAGATTTAATCTGAAACGATAAATCTAAGATATTGTGGCTGCACGTCGTATAACATTTTTGCGACGTAGGTCAAACATTTAAGAGCAAAGAAAAATAAAACAAGATGCTTATAGATTTTTTTCGCAGATATCTAAAACATACATTACTAATATGCATAATGTATGTTAGACGGTTATTCGAGAAAATACTTCTCAAAGAATGTCAGATAGTCGATCAAATGATATCGACACATCCACTTTCCGAAAATTGTAAACCTTTCGCGTTAATAAAATAAACTATTATTTATGAAGACTTGCAACGATACATTTCAACAATACGACGCGAAGAAGTGCGCTATTATTTACTTATTATTATCGTTACGCATTCCTTTCCGTTTTTCCTTTTTTTAACGAAGGTTTACATAATATCGACTATTGCTCATTCTCAGTACAATCAATTTCACTTATCATACCACATTCATATATCATACAAGCATTGTTCTCACTATCGTTTTATTTAATCAACCTTCACAACACTATAAATCTTGCGCACGAACCAAAAACAGGCAAAGAAACCAATGGAACCTGAAAAAAATAATGGTTTTATTTTTTAAATAACAATGATAGCAGTATTTATAAAATTTCGAGTAAAACATGTACAGTGAATATTCACCTGTCAAAAGGAAGAATAAGTAAACCATAATGAACGTATATCCGAAGTACAGGAACGTAGAGGTGGCACCTTCAATGTCTAACTTAGTGACGAAGAAATGTATACAATAAATTAACAAGTAGACAGCAGTAAAGCCGGATGTAAGAAAGCTGCGCCACCACCAGTGATAATCCTGTAAAGAAATTTATTAATATCACAATGTTTCAAACAAAAGAAACATACATATGCCTTCCTAAAAAGCATATATTTACCTCAGCACAAAGATGAAAATAACAAAGCAGAATTGTCGTTTCGGAACACGTGATGACAAGTATGAGAAAAACCAAGAAGAGGAATCCGAACATGTAGTACACTTGGCTTGACCTAATAAAAATAACTTGTAAGAGCATCTATTGATAAAAATTGATAAAAATTTTAATGTGCACAATATTTACCAAAGGGAATTAAGTATGAAGAATAATTGTATAAATATGCAGCCGAATGGCAGGACACCACCCATAATGACTCCAGGTATTGGTTGCGTGTAGAAATTCTGCTCTGGTATCTGTCGAGGTATCTGATTTGTTCGTACCGGATGCTCCAAAGCCTGTGACATTATTTCAGTTACTTACAAACATACTAATAAAACAATATTAATTTATAATTACCCTTTTCTTGAAGCCAAAGTAAGCGCCGATAAACGTTAAAGGTACGGACACTCCGAACCACAGTGCCAGAAGCGCGATTAGAGTGCTGAAGGGTACTGCTGCCGAACTTCCATTCGCCCAAAATATCAAGTTCATTATGAAGAACAAACTGAATACGATTCTGAAAAGTAAAATACAATCCTTATATAGTAAATTTACATACGATATAAATGATAATCGTAAAAATTAATTTACTTTCAATGCAGCAGTATCGAGAGACTTGATCTCAGGAAATAACACAAGTCATACCCGGGGCTAAGCATAGATGTGAGTAAAACGTTGGACTTCCACTTTTCTCCACCGAAACTCTTGTATATTCGAGCGGCCATGTATCCCGCAGTGGTTCCAAGACAAACGTACAACACCATCGCACAAGTCATTAGCGCGCCTCTATTAGCAGGCGAGAGGAAACCCAGACAAGCGAACGCTATAATATTGATTATAATATTTAAAATTTATTTAAAATGAAAAGGAATCCATGAATTTATTAAGTTTAATTAATCTTAAATTTAATTTAATAAATCGTAAATGTTATTTACCTAGTGTAACTAATGTCATGAAGAACACTTGAACACCGGATCCTAGTAGAACCGAAAGCAACATTCCTTTACGCGGAGGGCGGAATACGTCACCGTGTACCAATTTCCATCCAAACTCCTCTTGTGCGTCTTCTCCTGATTCTATCTGGAAGTAGGCCTGCGTTATCGCAACACAGACAAACGGATATCACAATCTTGTAAAAGTGAAGAAAACATTTGGTTACCTTCACCTTTTCATGAAATGTTATGTTATTTTATAAAAGCTTGATTGATGAAACGACCAAATTACTTTTATTCATTACTCAAAGCATTTTTTTTAAAGAGGGTTAGTACTCAAATATTATTTTTTTCATAAAATTCCCAAAATACATTAATGGCAATTTCCCAATATATTTAGTACTTTAGTACTTTATTAAATTTTATCTAAAAGTTTTTAACACTTGTATAGAAGTATTTTCAATAAAAGTAAGTGACTTTGGCTTCATCATAATTGGATAAAATATAAACGGTGATTTTTCGAGTTATTTTTAATATTGTATAATTCAGTTGCTAAATATCGCGAAATTATTAGACACATATTCAATTATCCATTCAATCATACATCATTCATCTTGTAAGAAAATAGATATAGAAAGATATGCATAGTACAAAAAGAATTACATGCAACTGTTAAATTATATAACACAACTGTGTATTATTCAAAATATATAGGTACCTGGTTATATCGCGCGATGTCTTTGTGCAGAGTGCGAAGCATTATCATAGCTACCATGCCAGAGAGGAACAGAACGATTATCAGTGAATTAAGAATACTGAACCACTGAATATTTGAATGTGGCATCGATTCCAAGATGTAATCCCATCTAGACGACCATTTAATCGTGTTATTTCTCTGGAAAAATAATATAATTTTTAACATAATAACAAACGATAAACAATTCTAGCAATTAATATATCCTTGCATCATTATATATTCACAAAGGCTTACCACAAATTTAATAGAATACGTATATATCACTTTTAACGGCTGTCCTGAGATCTCACCAGATGGTATCTCTAATGGTATTTGACTTTCACAATCAATTGTACCAGGATGGTTAATACTGTGAGGCACTACTTTCACAGCTATTAAAATATAATTTGTATAATTAATGCAATTTATTTAATGAAATTATAATCTAATATTAATTATAATTTATTTGTGAAATTAAACATTAGCAAAGATTCACAAATACTTACATATGATACGACCACCATTGTCCTTAAAGGACGATCCCCATTCCTCTGAACCACCACTGTGATAAGTTATAGTAAGATTCACGTGATTGAACAAATAGAAAGTTTTCGGCTTGTTATACGGGCCCTAGCAGGACATACAAGAAATATCCATTAAATAAATTAACTTTTATATTTTTAAAATTTTGAATAATTCGATAATTCATCCTTACATGTATAGTACAAGTATCTAGTTGAGATCTGGATTCTTTTGAATAACAACCCATAGGGAAGCCAGTGCTACAATATTGTCGCTCGTCCTCTAGCTGATAACACCATGTTACCGGCATATTATCTGACAAAGGTAAAGTGCATTATTATGGATCATTACCAAGTCATTATAAAGTTATTTTAAAAATAATGGAAAATAATAAAATTACAAAAAAACTATATTTTCAATCAATTAGTCAATTTAATACTTTACCAACTATCCAATGATGTTGATAATTGACCGCTATCCCTTTTCTCAATAACTGTAATTTCTTCTCCGAGGATTCATCACCTCTCGAGTATTCTTTTGTGCAAAGAGAAGCACACTTGACATCTTTCAAAAACTCCAACTAAAAATTAAGTTTTTTTATTTAAAAAAAAAAACATTCAAGTTTTTTTTTAAAAAGGACATTAATTTCGAAACTTTGCATCTACCTTATATGGAGAAGGACGTATGCGTTCACCGAACACAACCTGTCCCAAATTCTCGACTGGAGATTGTCCATCTTCTACCGTACAAAAGTCGAAACTAGATTGTAGAAATAGAATATTAAAAAATAGTTACCAAAGTTATGTAAGTATTGGTTATTATTTTATTGTAATATACAATATATTGATAAATGCAATAAAGAAATTGAACATTATGATATTACTTACTGACTATATTCGTAAGGTATGACATATTTCTCCGTGTTTAAACGGTTGACATATAATTTGATATCAGACTGAAACAGAGTTACAGAGTTCCATTAGCCCCAGTCTACAATAGATGTAGAAAGCCTTAAGCTGCAAGAAATTGATCAATCACAATCGAAAGTGAGGAGAATAATCGATTATGATTGATCAATTTCTTATTTGTAAACCTGGGCTTGCAGATATAATTAACAACATACAGTCATAAGTAATACAGTACTAAAAACTAGTGACTAATAAATTTTAAACACTATTTCTCAACAAAATGCATTTAATATTACATTTTTATTATACTATATGTGTGCATGTATATCCATTTCTGCCATTGGTAGCTGAAATTACAAACTTTTAGTCAATATTTACTGCGTTTCGAATGTCACGTTAAAACAACCATACTTCACTTCTATTGCGTTTCTGCCATGACGTCGTGCTGGCAGAAACAAAGATTAATGAAAATGCAATAGAATCTACTGTAAACTCATTGAATTTGCTGGCATACCACTAGTACTAGTACTAGTACTAGTTGCCTAGTAGTACTAGTATTAGTTGCTTGTAGTACTAGTACTAGTTGCCTACTAGATATACATACATACATACATACATACATATATATATATATATATATACATATATATATACATATATATACATACATACATACATACATACATATATATATATATATATATATACACACATATATATATACATATATATATATATTCTCTCTCTCTCTCTCTCTCTCTCTCTCTCTCTCTGTGTGTGTATGTGTGTGTTGCAGTGAATTTATACACGGAGTCAACCGGACTTCCGACGTAAGATAGAGATATGTACCTCCCACGAATTTATTAACTCCCACGAAAAATACAAGCAAACGTACAAGCAAACGTATCGACGTCTCGTCAATTACAACCAACCGATTAACCGCTATGATATTACCTTGCATGTTGGCGTGGTCTCGCCGAACCTGCAATAATTCACAGGTGCCAGACCGGGCAGGTAGAAGGCTGTGACGCTGTGGAACGCGCACAGCGTGTAGAAGATCGCCGTCGTCGTTCTCATCGCCGTCGCCGAGTCTCTCTCTAGGAGCGTCTGTCGTATGTCGTTCGCGTCACCTCCGCGTAATGTATTCTCCTACATGAAAGCGCTCGATCGCATCATACGCCGCGCACGTCTCCGCCGCAGGTCTCTCTCGCTCTCGCTGCGTAGGATTGCGCGAAACGTCGTCGCGGGCCAAACGCGTATCACATCTCGTACGCTGCCATGACACGTCATGAAGTGCGCGACAACGAGTCTTCTTGGTGACTAATAATCACCCCGTTCCACCCCGCTTACCGCCCGGCCGTGAAGGACCAAACAAATTGCTAGCCCCGTTTTTAAACTTCGCGCCGATCGAATAGAGACGCGCGATTGGCGGCTCGCTAGATTTGTGGCAAACAATTTCCCTAGAAATCGATTGGATGAAAAGAAGACTCACCAATCAGAAAATACTTCGGAACACAGCAGGAATCTCGCTTTTCCTGTTTTCTTTTTTCAGTCCTTTCCAAGGATAAACAACGAAAAAGTCCACTTTTTGGTTCTATATTTTTATGAGTTTTGTAATTTAATTTCGCAAAGTAGACAAAACCGATTATTTATGAACAAATATGGACAAATTGTGGTCAAATGCCATACCAATTTTGAAAAAATTCATATTTTGAAGTTTCAACTTCATAAAGATCCTGTCCATGACCGCTCAATTAATCATGCTTAATTATGCAGAAATTGCAAAGAAAAGAATTGATTTAATTTCATTTTCATATTTTTTAAAAAATAAATTTATAAAATATAATATTTTAACACGTTTAGTTAGATTAGATTTTAATATACACTGCTGAAAATAAAATTCTAATAAATCCAATTCTAATTCTATAATTTACGTTAATGTATAATGTGAATAAATCTAAATTTTCAGTCAAAATAATCTCTTTGTTTTAACAGAATTCGTATTATTATTATTTTATTAGAAGCTGAAATTCATGTTTTCAATCCTGTGCAAAAATTTTCTTCACAGACGCTCTATGCTCGATGTTATCATCTGTGCAAAACCATTAACTGCACAGCTTATTGGTCACAGTATAGAAAGGAAAGAACCAACCACAACAGAATACTTTAGGCTCCAGCCAATCGCATTCGATCGCTACTGAGCCATTCAATAAATGGCTGTAATACTGGGTGCACCGTAAAATCGTATTCTTACCTCAGATGCAATTCAAACCTCTACGATGAGACTCCATAATACGTGAATTGAGTCAAACGCTGCCGAACGTGGCTGCCAGCTGTGGACGGACTCGCAACAGCTGTAATTTTTCGAAATAAGCTACATCCTTGTGCAAGCGTTCGTGAATATTCTGAAAGAGGGAAACCAGCGGACGATGAACAGTGCAATTATGTAAATTATTTGCCCGCACCGAACTTTGATCCTTCGATCATGCGTCCGTACACTCCGACGATGCCCTATGCCGCGGTAGTACGGTGACATTGACAGCGTCGTTGCGGCTCGATGCGAAATGTCCTTCTAATCGCGATGATGCGCACAGATGTAAATAAAAGCTGCGACGTCGGTAGATAGACGTTGGCGCCTATTTGTAAGTAACACGCGGAACGGATTCGCTCGCCGTCGTCGGCTCGGCGATGCTCGTGATCGGCGTCCCTTAACGGCTGCATCTCCTCGTGTCTAGTTGGATCATGATGGGAATATTGTACGAGAAGAGGCCGCTCAAGAGGCCGAGGCTGGGTCCCCCGGACGTCTACCCCCAGGAGCTGAAGCAGAAGGAGGACGAGCTCTCGCTCACGAATGTGAAGCATGGCTTTATGGCTACGACGACCCAGCTAACGGATGAATCCGGCTCGGGCAGAAACTACAATGTCACCGCCGCCAAGGTTGGCGCGTACTTCAACGCGATCCTCGCCAAGAAGGAGGAGCTCGCGACGATGCCCGACACCGGCAGGAAGAGACAGCAGATCAATCCCAAGGACAACTTCTGGCCGGTAACAGCTAGGACAAAGAACGGCATCGAAGCTTGGTTCAAAGATCTCTCGGGCAGCAAACCGCTGGTCGCCCTTGCGAAGAAGGCTCCGAACTTTAATAAGAAAGAAGAGATCTTTATGATGCTTTGCGAGTATCAGGTGCCAATGCTGAGGGCAGCTTGGTTTATCAAACTTAGTTCAGCTTACACGGTTGCGGTCTCGGAAGCCAAGATAAAGAAGCGTCAGCTGCCTGATCCAACCACAGGTAATCACGATTCTATTTCATGTTAAGAGTGAAATTTCTCTCGTTGAATCTCTCGTCTATTCTAATGAAATTGAAAAATATAGAGAATAATAAGATTACTTTATTTAAACTCATTACATTGTTTTTTATCATAATTAAAATTTATATTTTTCATTTTTAAAGATATTAAAAATGATTGTTTTTTTTCTTGACAGAATGGACAGGTACCCTTATAAAATTTTTGAAAGATCAGTTATCCAAACTGCAAGAGTACTATCATATGGGCAATCATGTAGCTAATACTAGTAACAATAATAGTACAACAAACAATTCCTGCAACAGCAATGGGACTACTGGAACAAATAACAGCAGCAGCAGCAATAGTAACAGCAGTAGTAACAACAACAACAATAATAATAGCAACAATAACAGTGTTGCTAATAATAACAGTGCAAGCACGAATGCAAGCAATGGTTCTGCTAATGCTCAACCACCCACACCTACTTCGAGTACTCAGTCTACAACAAGCAGTACAATGAATGAAGAGCATAAATTGGCGCTTAAACAATGGCATTACTGTATACAATTGGCTAAATATATGTTTGAAGAAGGCTTATTGGATAGACAAGAATTGCTGCAATGGATTTTAGAATTGCTGGATAAAATTAGGTCTTCCCCTTCAGAAGATGGCATATTGAAACTCCTGTTGCCATTAGCTCTGCAATATTTAGAGGAGTTTATACAATCTGAATTATTAGCTAGACGATTGGCGTATCTATGCTGTCGTAAATTGGCACATATGTGCAATAATGTTGAGAGCAACAACAACCCGCAGAGTCCATCCATTACTAAGAACGAAGTTAATGGTAGCAAGGACACTACTGTTGCTATTCAAGGACCATTGAATCTCTTGACAGTTGCTTTCAATGATTATTTGACTTGCGCACATCACAGAGACGTAATTTACAGTTTGTCTACTATAATACAGGTAAAAAAAATAACCTTGTTCTATGCTGTATAATTTACAGTGCTGTAATAAGAATTTATCAAATTGATAGATTATGGGATTAAAAAATTTATCAAATTTCAGGTCATAACATTAGAGTGCCCCACAGCATTGGTCTGGAACAGCGTTGGCGAGGGAAAGGCTCCGTCAGTCTTGAATGGATCACCCTTAGACTATTTGCCATGTCCTCCTGCAGCATTGCCGTGTCCACCTGCAAGTTCTGGCAATCCTACAATGAAACAATTAAGGATCGCGCAAGACAATATAAAAGCTCGATCTCAGGCAGCAGAAGGTAGATGGTCGTGCGACAAGTGGCAACAGAGCAGCGCTGGAACGACGACTACGAAAGTGCTAGCCGCATTGGACGCCCTTGACCGGCACAGTTTTGATAAAATGGACGCCTCTAATTCACTCGACACCCTGTATGCAAAAATTTTTACACCACCTCCGAAAGATAATTCTAGTGAACGTGACACAAAAACGGAATATAATCCACAACAGGATTCAGCAGTAGTTGAAATTCTATGTGAGTGGGCTGTGAGTGCCGAACGTTGGGGGGAACATAGGGCGATGGCGGTTGCTAAACTTCTCGAAAAGAGACAGAGTGAAGCTACTGGCGAGACTAACGATAATGATGATAAAGACAGCACGTGTAGTAATGGGAGTCCGCCTATGCTTCCGATCTTTCAACCGCTGCTTATGAAATTCTTGGATATGGATGCACCAGTACTTGATAATACTTCGACTCAATCTAAAGCTCAATTTACAAATTTAGTTCACTTATTCTCAGAATTGATAAGACACGATGTCTTCTCACATGATGCATATATGTGCACTCTTATTTCAAGAGGTGATCTTATACAAGGTAAATAATATTAAAACCTATTTTATACATATATATTTTTTATCAATTTAAAAATTGTTATTCAATTATTTTAATTGCTTATAAAGATGTCATTGTAATTGTATTACGTTAAAAAATTAAAGAATGTATCTCTTGTTCTAAGTATATTTAATAATTCGACGCAAAAGATGCTACAATTAATATGTTGAAAGTAAATCGCAAAGATATTTCAAGTACACACATTAAATGATTAATTCTCTATATTGATTAAAATATCCAAGAAATTTTGATAAATTTCTAAATTTGATAAATGTCTAATTAATTATGAAATTATTTTAATTAGGTCCAGTAGCTAGTAAACCCGGAACACCTAGTAACAGAGAACCGATCGACGAAGATAGTCTTTTCCCGGGTATAGATTTAAAGCCGACTAAATTGGAAGTATCGGATCATGGACGTACTATGGATTATGATGATAGTAAAATCGATGATGACTTAGATAAAATATTGCAACACATTAAAGAAGATCAACAAAATAGCATGGATGCACCAGACAGCCCTAAAGAGGATGCATTGACTGGTCACGGAGGTCATGAAAGTCTTGATTCAAAAATACCATCAAGTCATAGCAGACATTTATTGTACACCACTCATTTTCCGCTACCACAAGTAATTTTATATATTTTTCTATCGATTGATTTAAACAATTATTCAGTGTCTGATAAATTTATAAACATTATTTAATCTATTGATATATATCTATAGGACGAAACATGTAGTCAGCATGATTGTAATCAGCGACATGTATTACTTTATGGTGTTGGACGTGTCAGAGACGAGGCCAGGCATGTTGTTAAAAAAATGACGAAGGAAGTATGTAAATTATTTGGAAAAAAATTCAGTATTGATGTTGCTGAAGGGGGAAAAGTAAAGAAGCATTCTCGAAGTGAATTTAATTTTGAAGCCGTTACTATGAAATTCCAAAATCTAAGTTATTTCGATCAACACGTTGTAACATGGCAATGTGCAACGCAAGTAATAGAAATGTTGAATACGTTTGCATTAGCTGGTTCATCTTATTTACCAGTTCATGAACACGTAGCCTTTCTTTTCGATCTGATGGAATTAGCATTAAATATATATGGTTTGATTGATGTTTGTATACAAATCCTGAAAGAATTACCAGAAGTGGAGGCACAATTGACAGCTAGAAATAGTCAATTGGTTCGAAGTTATACTACTAATCTAAGTTTATACGTAGTTGGTGTATTAAGAAGATATCACTGCTGTTTATTATGTAAGTCTTAATCGTTACGTCACACATATGCTTAGAAATTTTATACATTATATGTATAAGAAATTTTATATATTGTATATAATTGTTACAGTATCACCAGAGCAGACAACAGCGGTATTTGATTTACTCTGCAAAGTAGTGAAACATGTATCAAATCCGAGCGACTGCAGTTCTGCAGAACGATGCGTGTTAGCGCATTTATATGACTTATATTCGACCTGTTCTCTTTTGAAAACGAAATCACATGGGGTGGAGGCATTTAGTAATGCATATCCGAAAATTCGAACTGCTCTCTATAGCACATTAACGCCAACGCCTTCGAATCACGTTTACAATTCGCAATTTATGGTGGATGTCTTCACTAGCCCACGAAGGGGTGGAAAAATTGAACCACAATGGGCGAGACAGTTGAACGAGACAGCAGCCAATCGTTATAGTTTCGTTTGCAACGCGATTGTTGCGGTATGCAGTGAAACGGATAATGATAAACTGAATGATATTGCTATAACTTGCGCAGAATTAACTGCGTGCTGCAATGCTCTCAATCCCGAATGGTTGGGCGTACTTATGGCACTATGTTGCTCTTCCAATAGCTCTGCTTTTTACATCAATGTATTAAATCAAGTTGATGTACAAGATTTGAGTATACACAATTCTCTAGCTATATTCACATCAATTTTAATTGGTAAGTAGAATATATTTTGCACTTATTAAAAAATATGTCACAATATCTATTAACAGCTTGTTATGCTTACAGCAAGGCATTGTTTCTCTTTGGAAGATTTCGTTGTGCATATAGCACTACCGTCCTTGGTGAAAACTTGTAACGATGGTCGGGGGGACATTGACATCGAAGTGGAAGCAGGTGCACGTCTAACTTGTCACTTATTACTGAGACTCTTCAAAACTATCGAATGTCCGCAGCCGGCTTTGTATTCGGTCAGTACGAGTCCTCATCCGCTTCCAAGTGGAAATTCAAGGGGTTATAGCATAAAATTGAGTTGCGATAGACACTTACTGGCAGCTGCACATAATAATATAAGAGTAGGGCCAGTACTCGCGGTGCTAAAAGCTATATTAGTCGTGGGAGATGCTACAGCCGCTAAGCAGCCACCGAAGAAAGTCGATATACCCTTGAGCCATTCCAGCAAAGGAGGCGGCCCGGCTAGCGTTGGAGTCGGAGTCGGTGTGAGCAGTAGCGGACCTGGTGAATTATCAATCAGCCATATTTTAGGAACTAGCGATATCTTAGGAGGCGGCGATGATCTTGGTCTCGATCTAGCTATGTCTTCATCCAGTAGTAGCGCCGGCATGACGACGGAAAATGTCAAGGGATTTTCCGATTTTGCTCATCATGTTTTACGTCAAATCTGCAGCCAAGAATGGGTGTTGGAGAGATGCTTACAAAATCCGGAAGAACTTTGTCATCAAGACATGTTGCTGGATAATATGCTCACACCACGACAAGCCCAAAAATTATTACATATGATCTGCTATCCCGAAACACCAACTGAAGCTTTTATCGATCAGAAGACACATATTACGAATATTTTGGAAAATTTGGAACAGTGGAGTCTAAGAATGTCCTGGTTAGATTTACAGCTTATGTACAAGCAATTCGCGCCAGGCTCCAGTGAACTATCTCAATGGTTAGACACAGTTGCGAAAGCTGCGATCGACGTTTTTCAGTTGAACAATACCTTGAGTAATAAACCTGACAAAAGATCAGGTTCTATATGGTTAGTTGCTCCGTTAGTTTCCAAGTTGCCGAGTGCAGTGCAAGGCAGAGTGTTAAAAGTGGCCGGGCAAGTGTTAGAATCGGGTAACTGGTCGAAAACAGCAGGTCGCGAGAGAGGTAGATCCAAGTCTCCTTCACTGTTCAATCACCAACCATTTCTGTCACTTGTATTAACATGTCTGAAAGGTCAAGATGATCAAAGAGAAGGTTTACTGACATCCCTACATTCGCAGCTTTCGCAATTTTTAAATACCAGTAAGGAAGAGAAACATATCGGTTCTGAAGATCCTAAAACTAGAGAAGTCTTACAAGACGCGTTGCAATTAAGATTCAGCCTGGTTGGAGGTGTATTTGATACGATACAAAGAAATACGACTGCTACAACTGACTGGGCGATTTTACTAGTTCAATTGGTCAGCTATGGTGTTATAGACTTGAATAATAATGCAGAATTATTTACAACTGTTATAGATATGCTAGCAACGCTAATTCATTCCACGTTAGTATCAGATTCGCAGTCCGAGAAAGACGAAAATAAAAAACACTATCAAAATCTAATGAAAAAATTAAAAAAAGAATTGGGTGATAGAAATTCTTCGAGCATTCGTTTTGTAAGACAACTTTTACCGTTACCAAAGCTGACTATGGAAGTTATTACATGCGAACCCGTTGGATGTTTGACTGACACTAAAGGCAACAAGATTGCTGGATTCGACAGTATCGACAAGAAACAGGTACATTTAGCTTAGTTTCTTTTTGCCTTGAAAAGTATTTTTCTTTTTATTTATAAAAATATTTTTTTTGTTGTGAAAAATAATGTTAACATATATAAAGTGTATAACGTGTTATATTTAAAATTAGGGACTGCAAGTATGCGATTCTCAAAGAGTGTCGGCATGGGAAATCTTAGAAGGTCATAAAAATCCTGCGCCGCTTTCCTGGGCTTGGTTTAGAGCTGTCCGATTGGAACGCAAACCGCTTACATATCAGAATGCGCATAAATTGTTGCGATATCACACACATAGTCAAATTCGTTCAGCCAGCCATTATCTGGATCCACCTCCATTACCACCGGAAGATTTGGAGCCGGATAAAAAGGAATCGGAACCTGGTAAAGCGGATACTCCGATGAGTGTCGACTCACCAGGTCGAGTCGGCGGCAGTGTCGGTGGCACTGGAGTTAGTAATGCAAATACTAATGGTAAAGGAAAAGCCATGAAAAATAAGCGACATGCAAGACGAGCGAAAGCTGCTACGCCTACAACACCTATATCACAACAGATGCAAGTGAGTTTAACTGTGCAATAATATGATACAAGAAACGAAGAATTATTATTATTACATCATTGGTATTACATTTCTTTCTTTTTATAATTAACAGCAACCACCATCTCAATTGCAACAAATGGCATTCGGTAATCAACAACCTCCTGTTGCACAACAGCCTGGAATGTTTACTGGACAACCTCCACAACCCCAACAGCAATGGTACAGTAATCAGCAAACTCACACACCTGCGCAGCAATACGGATATGGTCAACAGTTGCCGCCTGCACCAGTTAGTGGCCCGCGTTACGAAAGACCGGGGATGAATAATCAATCTAAACAAGCTCTGTCGAATATGTTACGTTTGCGATTACCGTCCAATCAATTCATGGGTTCGCAACAACAGCCACCGAATACCACGCCGGTTGCCGGACCAGCAGCCGCGTTCCAAGGAATGCAGAGGAACCAGTTTATCAGGCAACAATTGAGAGCGCAGCATGGAGCACCTGGCATAAGTCCACAACAAAGCATGTTTGCGGCACAACAACAGCAGCAGCAGCAACAACAACAGCAGCAAGGCATATACGCTGGAATTCAACAAGGTATAAATTAAAAAAAATGTTTTATATGTCAGAATATAATAAGCGTGATATGTTATGGAACATTAAACAAATATAATTGATATGGAAAAGGTACTATCAATGTATAAGGTATAAATGCTAATATCTATTATGAATACAATTAATATCTTCAGAGTTTTGTCTGAGCGTATTTGAATTAATTTTTTTCTGTAGGTATGAATCAAAATTATGCGGGATATGGTGGACAACAAATGATTCAGCAGCAGCAGCAGCAACAACAGCAGCAGACGCCACAACAAACGCAGCAGCAGCAGCAGCAGCAGCAGCAGCAGCAGCAGCAGTTGCTTCAACAGCAGCAGCAGCAGCAACAGCAGCAGCAGCAGCAGCAGCAAGGCATTTTGAATCAGCAACAAAATATGATGTTCCCTAATCAGCAGCAAATGATGGGTCCGCAAAGGGGACAGGAGTATATGCCACAACAAAGAATGCAGCCTGGCGCTACGAGGCCACCATATTTACAAGTATGTAAATTTCTAATGATAATTTTTATGTAAATTTAGTATCATAGCGATATTATCGTTAGAAAATTATAAAATAGGCGTAACAATTGTATTTTATAAGATTTAATAAATGTGCTAAAAAATATTCATTTAGGCGCCAAACGTAACGATGAACGCAATGGGACCAATGGGTGGAGGTGTTCAAAATCAACCTGCACCTCCATACCGACAATCCGCTGGAAAACCAGGTGCAGTAGGGGTGACGGGAGTAGGCACGGCCAATGTCAGTTTGCAGCAGCAAAACCAGCAGTTCCAACAGGTATGCTCTATAAGAAATTTTGTAAGATACATTGCAGAAGCGTGATAAAGAATTCGTAAATTATTAATATTAATTTTCTTTACTTTAATACAGCAACAAGCGATAAATCAGCGTATGAGGCAACAGATGTTAGCTATGCAGCAGCAGCAACAAGCACAACAGCAGCAGCAGCAGGCCGCTCAACAACAGCAACAACAGCAGCAAGGTGCTGCTAGTGGCCAACAACCAACGCCTCAGCTCGTGACGCATTTACAGAGGCATTTGAGTCAACCGCCGCAACATTCCTACCAGCATCAACCACCACCTTATTAGAGAAATCCATTTTTTTTAAATTAGAAAAATTGGATTTATTTAATATCTGTTGGTTAAACAGTGCAATGTGAAAATGAAAACAGATTCATTGAATTCCAGACTTTATGCTGCTGAATGAGTAAACAAAATTCATGTTAGACTAAAAGACATGTTGTAAAGGAAGATTTCTTTATTGGACTTGCTGTAATTTTTTATCAGTCAATATTTTATGTATTTGCCACATACTATCGTATTTCTTGATACGATACTTGATGCAATGGACGTACAATGGACAAAAATCATTTTTTAAATTCTCACATTAACATGAATGTTACAAATTTTACTAATTAGTTTAATAATTATTGCAACCACATTTAATTAGGCATGAAAGAAGAGAATTCTGTGTATTATACACAATAGATTTTTTGTCTGGTGTCAAGAAACATATTTTAATGATTTTAATGATCTTATTGACTTAATATGCTAAGTCAGGATATTAAAAAAATCATAAATTTTTTCTTTATGTAAATTCTCATCAAGTATTATTAATAATATTATTATTATGTTCCTGTGCTTCGTTTCTTTATAAATAACATTTGTAATATGGACCAATTGAAGTAAAAAGATTATTTCTAGGTCTTTCAGATAAGGAAGGAATTATTTTCAAACGTTGAAATGTTATTTTGAGAAAATGTGTCGATTGCCATGTATTAATTATTTATTACGACAAATTACAAATATTGTAACGAAACACAGAGACAAAGCACAGGAATGTAACATATATTATCTCTAAAGTATTAATGACAATGATGAATATAGATAGTATATACGATCAGGCATACTATAATTTATATTATACAGTAAATCTATTGTTACTGTTATCTAACTATTTAAACGGTATTTATATATCATATTTTTTACATAGAATTATATATTAACATTGGACGTGTATAATATAAAAGATAATTGTATCTAAGGAGTGCATCCAATAAGAAATGACAGTTCAGCAACTACTATAGAATTCACACAGATTCGAATAAACTGCGTGATTCAAATAGTTGACGAAATAAAGATAAATAATAAATCAATAAGTTTCGAATTCAATTTCTAGTGTTTCGATATTTTCCCGCTATCGTAAACTTATTAAATGAATTATCGCATGAATTGTTATATTTTCTGCAAGTTTCAATTGTTCATTCAGCGCAAAAAGATTAAATAATAATGTGTAAAAAGATTAGATAATAATCGTGTCTCCACGTTGTTAGTTTTATTTTCTTAATTTTCCTTCTTGCATCGTCAAATCAATTATACTATAATTTATATAGAAATTCAAATTTTATTACGAAAAAATGCTTTAATAAACATCAAAATGTTTTAAAAAACCCTCGCGAAAATTGGAGGTAAAAGCAGCGTATGATCATGCTCAGTCATGCGCAGAAGGATCTTTTGCGAAAATTCGGCTGCTGATTGGCCCGTTCAAAGCATCGCCAGATAGCTCGAATTCCCGGCATTCTCGCGTCACCTCAGTCTGAAATCGCGAGAGTTTTGAGATCGCTTTCCGTATTTCTGCCGATCGTTGCTGTGTCAAAGTGAACCGCGAACGTGAGAAAATGCCGGGAGTGTGTCGCGAAGTGCTCCGTCGTTACGTGAATATCGGGTTAACGCGCTCGCTCCGTAATTACGCACCGATTTCGGAGCATCGGTGTCCGTCTCGCTCGAGTGCAGTGATATGTGCTGTGATATGTGCTGTGATATTGCGCTAAGCAATAATATGTCTAAATGTGCTGTGTGTTGTGTATTAATGTGTTTGTGCCCGTTGGATTACCCTTTGGATTTGGATTACCTATTGGATTACCCATTGGATTACCTTCTCATCGGAGCAGCAGCGGAGGCTTGGTGGAGGATCCGGAGCCGTCGCCGCGTACACAGAGAGAAACGTTTCTTTGGATTTAGTAAATGTGTTTGTTTGAATTATATTTGTTTGACTAAAAAAACGTTTGTATATAC